>APFE030817301.1:82047-106705 GCA_000404065.3 Pinus taeda | reverse complement strand
TTTTGGACGCGATGGTTTTACGGTCCATGGTATTGGATGCTTCAGCATGTATAAATATGTATTGTAACATTGAAAGGAATATAATGAAAAATGCTGGTAGTCTCGGTTTTGGGATCCAGTGGGAAATCTCTGTGTATATGTGTTTTATGTGTTATGCTCTCGCATTTTTATTTTTCATGTGATTTAGAATTCGCATGCAGGTAATTTCTGTACGGGGTTAAAACCTACAAAAAATGCCTGGGATTTGTCTCAAAGATTTGGATGACAATCCATAAGGAACTAAACTTGAAGTTGAATGTAAGATAGACTTTGTCTCACTATTATACTAAGTGGATTGTACACGGCATTCATTAGATTAATCGGAATTGAAGTGAGGGGTGTAACAAAGTTTGGCTTATCTGATTCTTTGTTTCTTACTATGTGGGAAAAGAGGGATTTGCATAACACCATCTATTGCAACAATTCAAAGATATGCGATGCAAGGTGTAACTTATAAGATTGATGGTTCATATTATTGGTTATTAATAACTAAAACTCTCCCCTTTTTCACACTATTGACTTTTACATCCACTATCGAATTATGCTCATAAAATATATGGAAATATTCTAATGCTTCGAAATTAGCACAATTGTGTCAAATCTTAGCGAAAATAAAAGCAAGATGAATATTTGAAAGTGGAATATTGGTCACATAATAGAATCTATTATCTTTGACCACCATTATCTTGAAACTAATTACTAAATTAAAATCTTGCAGAAATATTGACATAAAGCCAAGACTCCATTCTAGAAATTATTGTCCCATTGAAGTTGATAATTGTCCCTTGTATACCTACATTTTCATTTAAAATTCAATATCTTATTGGTAGAAATTGATTTTTAATATTTTTTTATAAATCACAATATCCATTTTCATATTCTATTATTAATTTTAAAAATAAAAAATAAAATCCCAAATCACTTTTCTCAAAAAGGAATATGGTAAAAAATATTATTAGTTTTTTTGTGTACGTAATTTTATGCCATCTGGTAAAAAATATTAACATATTAGCTTTTTTGTGTACGAAATTGTATGCCGTCTGTTTGAGAAGTGGGTGAGTGCATAAAAACCTTCATATTTATGTTTATTAAAACATGATTAATTAATCTGGTTTGGAATCATTTATATTATTTAATTTATTTTGAGTTTATTTTTAAGCCAATAGGTTTGGTATATTTTGGAATCGAGTTGTTTTTAGTGAGATTTTTTTGGAAAATAATTCAGTAGTTTTTTTGGTTTAATTTCTTTAAAACTCGAGAAGAATTTATTAAAATCACAATATTGATGTGTAGCTCTGCACAATAGAAGTGCCTTATGGGCTTTTCAAGGTGTTGAATCCATATATACAGTCAAAAAACCAGTTTAAATAACACAAATCAAGATTTCACCTCAAATTTTTCTGCCGAATTATGATACCGGAAAATCCAAAAAATCGCACTAAAGACAACTCATTTTAGAATAGGTGTTAGGAATTTTTATTCTTTAAAATATCAATGTTTTTTATTTAATATAAGATTAATTTTCTTCTTGTACAACATCTAAATGAAATTATGGTATTCATGTAATGCAATTTTTTTTTAAATATATAAATTTAATTAATGAAATTAAGGGTTTCTAAACAATGTTTCACTTCATTCTCTTGGTTTTACCAATTATTTTCCTTACAAATGACACATAATTATTTAAAGAGTTACAATCATTTAACAATTTAGATGCACTTATGGAAACTCAATAATTTAATAAATGCAAAATAAGTTTTTTTTTTTTTTAATTTTTTTAATAAAAACAACGTTGGTGTATATTATGTACTAGTACATCTTTCAGTAAATTCCTAATAACATTCAGATACATATCAAGTATATGTTTTGATACTAACATAATGAAAAACGACATCTATTTGTTCACATAGCACAAAGTCCATACTAATATGTTCATAAAAAATATAAGTAGAAAGGTCAGAAAAAGTTCAAGCACGCTAATCAAAAGTAGACATGAAACTCATATGAAGGGAAGTTGGACTGTGCCCTTCCCTCTGGTCACATTTTCCTCCATAAACATGTAATGTATGAAGCCAAATTCCTTCTTTAAGCCCTGTTTGGATAAACTATCTACCACTAAGTTTGACTCCCTGTAGAAAGAAAGCAATTAACCTCGAGACTGTTGCTTTCATTTCTCGAATCAACAAAGGATATGGATCCTTATCCCTTCTCGAGAGATAGTGCTTTTGACATCACTTCAAGGACATCTCGTCCAAGATGAGCCTTATGGAAACCTTGATCTATCCCACTGTTTTATCTGGCTCAGAGATTTGGGGACCGTTGTTATGCAACCAACTCACAAAATAGAAGAAGAGATAAATCAACGACTTCAAAATTAGCCTCTTTGAAAGGGAAACCTCCTTTACATTACACAAATGAGAAATTCTTGGATGATACAAATGACAAGACCTCCTTTCTATATATAGGAGTCTAAGGGTTCAAAGTATAATCATAGCCTACATAACAATAATATTGTAAGGGCACAATAGTAATAATAGTGAGCTTCTATGGGGCAGAATAATAACAACATGGGGGCTACATGAGCACAACAATACAATAAGGGGGTTGCACTAATAACAATAAGGGGCTACACTAGCAATATAGGGACCTAACATGCCCCTCTCCTTCAAAAAAGTGTTGTCCTCAATGCTTGAGTAGTCCTTGATGCTTCTATATAAAATTCTCATCCTCCCATGTATAATCTTTAGTAGGTAAGTTCTTCCACTTGATGAGATACTCTGAAGTTGATTGATTTCATAACTATCGGGTTCTTGTTTCTGTGACTGTTTCAGGTTCTAATATGATTTTTCCTTCCTTTTCAAGTTCTAGAAATATTGTTTAAACTGAGAGCTTGTCACCTATAACCTTCTTTAAGCATGAAACATGGATAACTAAGTGCACACGGGAATATGCAGGAAGCTTCAATTTGTATGCCATAGTACCAATCTTTTTCAACACCTTGTAAGGACCATAGTATTTTCGTGATAATTTATTATCCTTCTTAGCTTGCTTGAGGGACATTTGTTTGTATGGTTGTAGCCGTAAAAATACCGAATGACCTACATCAAAACTTCTTTTGTTGCGATGTTGATCTGCCTGTTGTTTTATTTGATTATGCACCAAAGTGAAGTTATATTTTAAGAGTTGGAGAACTTGTTGTTGATGCTCAATGTGATCTCCCACTGCTTGAACCTTAGAATGATTGTCCAATACTTTTTGGAGTTCTGGAGAAATAGATGATTTCATTGTTTGAACCTCTAATTAACATAATTGTGGAATTACGCCCCATTGTTCTTTCTATATATGCTTTGTCACACCATTAGATTTGATTATAGTTCTTGGTTTCCCTACGATACCCCTTAATTCAATTTCCTTTCTTTCAAAAAAAAATTCAAGAAAAGTTCTTAAAAATTAAAAACTGTCGTACCCAAAGATTGCAACCATTGGACTCATAGTACAACATCAACACCACCCATTGGAATGGAAAACATTGGACTATTCAATACATATTATCCCATGGATAGCTTGATATTATGGCACTTTCGAGAGCAATTTATGGTTCCTATGATTACAACCATCACTTGACACTCTGGTGCTAGATATAGGAAGCAATTCAATTCCTTGGCTATCTTACAATGAATAAAATTATGGGTACTACCTGAATCAATCAACACTATTACCTTTTTCTTCTTGATATGTCCTTCTATCTTGAGAGTTTGAGGAGTGGTAATTCATTTCAATCCATTACAAGATATGGTCGGATTCATTTCTTCTTTCTCTGGAGTTGGTTCCTGGTGTATATCGTCTTCTTTTGATATTTCTCGTTCCTTTTCTTCCTCCTCTTCCCAATCTATGTAAACTAATTTATGCTCATCACACTTATGAACTTTAGTTTATTTGCTATTACAACTGTAACAAAGCCCTTTTTCTCTTTTTTCTTCCAATTGTTGTGGTGTCAAACTTGTAGGTTGTGAAAGACTAGGAGCAACAACACTTCCATCTTTATAGTTGTGAGTGATAGGATTCCTTGTTGCCATAATTTTGCTTTCAAATTTTCTTATCACCCTGAATGCCTTCTCCAATGAATTAGGTTCCCAAAGACAAACCTGTATATGATCCTTTAAAGTCCCTATGAAGACATCAATCATATTATCCTCTCGAATATCATTTACCCTTATATTCAATTTTTGGAAGTCCTCAATGTGCTCCACCATTGACCCCTTTTGTTTGAGATTTATCAATTGGCTAAAGAAGGTGTTGCTCTTTGTATCCTCATAATGTGCTATCATTTCCTTCGTAGAAATTGACCAGGTGACAAGTGGTTTATGGGAACAAATCCATCTATACCATACAAAATGATTGGGTTCTAATTATAAATATGCAATGCGTACCTTTTGTGAAGGTTGCACATCATGTAAAACAAAATATTGCTCCATCTATAGTATCCAAGTTACTAGATCATTTCCATCAAACTTCCTCATATCTATCTTTGGAATGTGGTGGTTCTTAAACCCCACATTGGAGTCTCTAAAATCTTAATTGATATTCCTTTTGTCTTCATCATGATTTTCATGGATTCCCCTGTCACCACTAGGACGCCTTTCTTCTAGCAACTTTGCCAAACTTTCCTTCAACCCTTCTATCTTGACATTCACCATTGCTTCCATGTCTTCTTTTAAACCAACATTCAAAACTTACATGTCCCTTTTTATACCATCTATCTTAACATTCATCATGGCTTCCAATTCATTTTTTGTAACTTTTTGCGAGAGCGAAATTTGTTGTACTTGGTCTTGAAATTTTGATATATCATGTTGCATTTCTTCCTCTTCTTCCTGCGTCATAGTAGAGATTTAGCGTTGCTTACTAGGTGTTTCCATTTTATTTCTTCGGGTCATCAATTAATAATATTTATGCTTCACTATTCCCTTTGAATCACTTCAAACTATTTTTTCAAACAAAACTTATGCAAATATTAAAAAATACACACTTTTTCTTGTTTTATAGGAGCTTGATATTGCATATATTGTATCTATGAAATTTCAGATCTCCAAGGTCTGAAATTTCGTCATGTGGTAGCCCTTTGAGTCCTCTTTCCAAACCCACAAGTCTAATTGATATTGGATTCTCCAAGAAAGCGTTATGCCCAATCTCCCACGATGACCTGATTATAGACTTGTTCAGTAGATTGAACTTGCACAAAGTGAAAAGTGTCATTGTTTTGACTTTCAGTCCTAAAAATGATACCCAACAAACTACAGTCTATCCTCCTTTCGTAACTTTTTACCAAATTTGAATCTGACGCTTAGAGAGAAAGTTATGAAGATTTTACCAAGGTCACTTGTTTGAGATGGAATTATGGAGCCTACAAAAATCCTAACTTCCTTGGATCTATATCCTAAAATATAGTGATACAAGATCTGAAATTCATACAGGAGCTTCACCAAGATTTTGGCTCCACTGGGTTTTAATTTCAGATTTCGAAGCTTCGTTGAAAAAAAACGTTATAATGAAAATTCTATAATGGCTTGTTTGAAGCAGTGAAACCCTAGAATCCAAAGCTCTGATACCAGATGTTATGCAACCAACTCACAAAATAGAAGAAGAGATAGATCAACAACTTCAAAATTAGCCTCTTCAAGGGAGAAACCTCCTTTACATTACACAAGTGAGCAATTCTTGGATGATAAAAATGACAAGGCCTCCTTTCTAATCAGAGCCTACATAACAATAATATTGTAAGGGCACAACAATAATAATAGTGGTATTATATGGGGCACAATAATAACAATATGGGGACTACATGGGCACAAAAATACAATAAGGGGGTTGCACTAATAACAATAAGGGGCTACACTAGTAGTATAGGGACCTAACAACCGTCTTTACTTGAGTCAGATTGGGCTTCAATGGAGAGAGTCCAGATTCTTCTTCTTCATCGCATCATTATATGCAAACAGATAATACCTCAACACATCATCCTTGCAGAGTTTGGAATTCATCCCTTTCGGCTTGAGACAGTCTTCAGTTTGGTCCCATTCTTGCATCGTGTCTGCGGATTTGTAGACTTGATAAATAGTAGGGACTGATATCCTTACTTGGCATATTGATCTTCTAAGACTACTTCCCGTTCTACTCCCTCGGGTCGGGCTAGATGTTGGTTTACAAGAGTTTCCAATCTCTTAGAGTCAGTGGCCATTCAGTTGGATCGTCTCCCTCCTTTCCGATATTCCTTAGATTCTCCTAGTCACCTTTTACCTCTAGACAGGAGCTGAACAAGATCATCGGGGAGGACATCTACAAGTAGTTCGTCTAGGTCACTTGGGTCAATCCTCGGGGAGGGTTGTGCCCAAATATGGCCTTCTACGTTGAGAACTTCTTGGGGTTGAGAGATGAGCTCATTGTTCGACCCTAATATATGCTTCACCACTGGACGCATGATCTTTGCATTCCTCCAGGCCAGTTCAAAGTAGATTCTCATAGACTTCGGGTAGAGATAGAGCACTAGATTGATAGACCAGACATAATATACTATGTATGTCATTTATAAGAAGTGGAGACCGAGGTGCACTTAATTTTTGGATGCCATGTCTACTACGATATCAGAGGAAGGTACTATTGCTTGTTCAGAAATAACTGGTGATGAACCACACTAGTTGGTTTGAAACGTGTCGGCAAAATTTTCTCCTATGTGATTTCTACCAAAAAGACTCTTCTTAATTCTTAAATCCTTGCCAAATTTTTCAAGTATCTTGATAAGAGAGGTTTGGCTCTATATATGAAGGAGGCTCTTAGGTTTCGAATGCATATTCTTTAGCCTCCCATCAAGCCAGACCCCACATAAAGGATCACAAAATTTTTCAGGGTACTACCTTCAGCCAGGGGGCACGAAGAGACCGATTGATACCAGTTCATATCCAGAGTCTAGATCAGTGAGGATCTGTGGGACCTCACCTTGCCACACGAGATTTCAACAGAAAATTCATCTCAGATCCGTTCTCGAGAGACAGACTAGGTCCTCCAAACCTCAATAGTGCATGAACTCCCCCGACAACGATTTAGTGGACAATTTGCACTTTCCATCGACCCTTCATTAGGCCAACAAACTTTGTGGAATTTTCTTTAGTGTTCTTCAGTAAAACTTGGGTGTTAGGAGATTCCACACATTGTATCTTTTATGTTTCTGCATTATACCTTTTATATTCATGCATTGTATTTTCTATAGGAGACTGTTTGGTTCTCCTGCATTGTATAGACATCATTGTACTCAACAGTCCCTTTGACCTACTTTGTGGTCAATAGTTGGAAATAAATATAGCTATATTATCTAATCTTATAGGCTATTTTCATTCTCCGTGGCTCTGATTCATTCCCTATATTTTCATTTGTTCAACCTCCCTCCATCAATTTCATTCTATAGTTTCAATTAATCATCGGAATGGTTTCAGATACCATGCGCCCATGTTGTTGTGATGTGTGTACTGCTGTGATTAGATGCTAATGTGCTAACTGTAATGTATTTATGCATTTAAGGAACAACATTGCTAATGATTGAGGGCTTCTCAATCCTGACCACATTGCTCTTGTAGAAGTTGCCTACCATTTTTGGGGATGCATGATGAAAGCTCGACAAATTCCAGAGAACAAGCTCATTTAAGAGTGCTTGTTGACTTCAGAGGTTGGGTAAAATCACCATTGTCTCTGCTCTGCCTGGGCATTTCCACTATGAATGCTTGGAACAGGGCTCCATCATCAACTCTGGTTCATTCCTTTTTGTATGTGGGCTTCTTGTATACCTTTAGGTCTGTTCGTAGTGTTGTTGGCTTTTGCTTCTGTTCTTTACATGCTTTGTTTTGAATGTGGATTGAGCAGAGGCTTTTTATTTTTGTAGAGACTTTATAGTCCATCGTTCTATTTGGAGAAGGGCCATTTTTTTGGCTTTTCCTCTGTTTACAGGCTCCCTAGTCCTAGGGAGTCAAATATGTACAAGTTGTTTTGGTCGTCTTGTTGATTTCCACACTAGTATCTCATTGGCACTAATTGGTTGTTGTGCACTAGATGGGGAAGGCCAGTGAATGTAAAGGATGCTTCCATGAAAGAAATTGGAATTAGATGGAAGAAGAGGAGGAAAGACTATTATTGTGTCCACCAAACTCCCTCACCATCAGATGGAAACCCTAAATAGATCCTCATGGTCATTGTCGATTGATGATGCTTCCTTTTTTATTTGGTGTGCAACTCTTCAAATTGGTTGATTTGTGAATTGAATAAACAACAATTATCATTAGAGGAAAATCAATACCCAAATAAAAAATGATTAAATTTAATATAGCTTGGCTCTGTAAGGGACTCTCAGGATTCTAGATTGAGTCAATATTTTATTTGGGCTATGTTAACCATTGTTTATCTAAAATACTATATTCCAGCAATTTGTTATTCAAACTCCTACTAGTTTTAAGGCTAGATCTGCTCATACTAATAAGTTTGAGGACAAAAATATGCATCTAGCTTAATCTGCAGGGGCGTTTCTTCAAGTCACTCAAATGCACGCCAAGAACTGCTATGATAGTGATTATATATTTGAATTTTTTCTTCTTTAGTGAAGATATGAATGTGCACGCCTCTAGACTGAACCCTAAAATATTAGTATTAATCGTTTCCATCTTTTAAAATATTTATTAATGAGATATAACAAATTAAAGGATCTAAAAAATGATGGTCGTCCCATTTTCAAAACATAGGTTTGATTTTTTGCATATTGATATTCATTCATTGAACCAAGTTCTATTTTGTTCAATTCCTAGGTTCAATGGAAAAAAAATTGATTTCTTGCATTTACAAATTCAATTTTCAATTTTGATTGGTTGATGGTTTCGATTTCATGCTAAATATTTAATTTCAATTTGAGCCTTGCTACTCTGCCTCAACACATAAATATTTAATTTCAATTTGAGGCTTTCTCCTGCCTTAACACATAATTGGTTTAAGTGGATACTTGCATACAGGTGTTAAAAGGAAGTTGAAGCCCCAACCAAGTGGACTTGTTTTTAATACATAAATACTAAAGTGGTGACAACAACGATGTTCAACTTATTTGCATTACTTATATTGATAAAGGACAGAGAAGCCGGAGCAAACAAAGAAAGTGTGATAAGTTTATAAGATTTTTAGCAATGAAGGATAGGTCTGCAAATCATTAGTATAATGTTTCAATGATGAATTTAGGTGAATTGGCACCAACCATATTCGTTTTATATGCACCAAAAGGCTTACAGTTGGGATGTCCCCACTCTATATGGCCATTTAATAATGGTTGAGTTTACGTTGTCCATGAACGTTTTAATCCACACCACTATACATCGACGTAGGGAATCCATTTATTTTTGTGATTAGATGACAAGGAACCCATAAGCATGTATAAGGTTCTGCATTTATATAATTGAACCGTTTATTAGTATGATATATATATATATAATATTAATAATTAAAACAAAACAAAAACAAATTGAGTTTTATTAATGGAGTAAAAAGTTCAGTTTACATTGCTTTGCATATTCCAAAAATGTGTCCAACATAGAGAGAAGAAACATCAATAGTCTAGAAAGAGTCCAAAAAGAGAGAAAAGTGCCATATACAATAGAGACATATATCTACCATGGACAATAGTCCGTAAAATATAATTGAGAAACATAGTCATGTCCATAATCAGAACTAGACATCAAAAACAAAAAGTTATCAAAAAGAGAAAGTGTGCACCCATTATGGGAGTGTTATACGACCATTTTCCAAAACATTCCCTTGAGAGAGTTTAGTGTAAAATATCTATCCATCTGCGTCCCTTATGCCCAATTTTGATAATGAGTTAGCAACCATGTTGAATTTGCTGAAGACATGTTGTATATGGAAGTTCTGGAATGTATGAATGAGAGAGAGGGTGTGTTCCTTCCAGTTCCGAAGTAGGGGAAGATCAAAGTGTGATGTGCCAAAAATGCCCTCAATGATGGTTTTAGAATCACCATATATATGCATATGGTGTACCTGTTTGCGAATAGTGAACCAGAGAAGACCCCATATGGCCATCAGTTTAGCCTTAGTGTTGGTACCCAAACCACCATTCCAATGTAACCTGTAAGCCAAGTCTCTGTTCATCAGAAGAACCGTACCGCATCCAATTTTTGTTCTTGCGTTGTGCCATCAAAAAATCTAGCAGGCCATATAATCGAAGGGCAAATGTGTTGAGCTGTAAAATCTTTGGATTTGGTAGGCGCAGTTTCATGTGCTCAAGCCATCCCATAATTTTTGCAATACATAAAACATTATGTAACTTACCCCTAAAGATGACATGATTTTGAGTTTCCATATTTCCCAGAGGACAAACGATGGAATGGATACCTGTAAAGTGCCACACTCCACGCCCCAATTAAGGAAAAGTTCAGCAGAAGTAACGTGAGTAACAACAATACCAAGAGAGGAAAGGTGTAGGACCAAACCTGCATAAAAAAAGTGCAAGTAAACAACAAATATTCAACATATTCCCGATCAAAACCACATAATGGACATATGCTCGGACCTAGGAAACCTCTCTTGCACAAGTTGTCCTAGGTGAGGAACTTATTCTTCCAAATCAACCAGAAAAAAGACATATTATTTTGAGGGGGACCTTCAGTCTCTAGATAGAAAGAAACTAGTTTGTTGTCAAAGTTCCCAACATTATTGTAAGATGTAATGATATGTATCAATCACTACCTAGAGCCCTTATGGATAATGCCACCTCAGATGACTTTGTCGCGTGACAGATTCCTACATAATCCTGCGTCTCTGAGAACTTGAATGTAGAGGTTCCATTCAATAGCCATATGAACATGCAGACCAACCTGTGATGTCTCCATCTAGATTGGCATACAATGTTCCAAACCTCTGATTACCTGGTCTAAATAGAAAAAACCCCTACATTGAAGTATGTTGATGGTGTCCGCTGATAGGATATTTGTTGCACTAACTCTAGCAATCCTATCATGGCCGATTAACATTAAGTTTCCCTTGCCGAACATCCATTTCACCCTCTGGAAGAACCAGGACTTGATCTTTTGAAAGCTAGACCATACGTAAGATCCTTATTTGATACCAATCTCCTGCATCACAAACTAGTAAGTAATGTGTTATTTCCTTAGGTATTTAGCAGCAATGATTTTTCCCCAAATACCCCCACGATAAATTGCACGCCATAAATAATTCAAAAGTAATGAAACTCCAAAAACTTGGGTATCCAAAATCCCCCATCCATCAACAAATTTTGGCATAGAAATGGACTCCGAGGCTACCAGATGAAATTTATGTGAAGATCTCGTGCCTGACCATAAGAAACAAGTGAGGTGAGATAAAATCAAGTTACGAATATGAGCCGGGAGGGAAAATAAATGTGACCAATATGTTGTCATATACTCTAGAACCGATTGTATCAATGTGAAACAACCACCAAGAAAGAGACAATGAAACGACCAACTTTTTAGTATTTTGTCAAATTTTGAAAGGAGCTAAGCCCAATTATCAAATATATAGCAAGATTCTAAAGCCGTGGTAGGTAAAACCTTCTTGTAAATGGGTCATATTCACACCGAATTGGTCTATAATGTATCTGATGTTGGAGTCATTGCCACAGGAAAAATATAGACAGGATTTGGGGTCATTTATAAATAGGCCGGAAGAAGCTCCCATCCTCTAGAAAATGTGAAATAGAGTCTCCCATTGCTCCCTCTTGATAACACCAAATGATAAATTATCATCCACGAAGAAGAAGTGTGTGATGCTTACTTGTGGAGCCATCCGTAGACCCTAAAATTTGTCCAAACTCTGTGCAACATTGATCTTTGTGTTGAAACCGTCCATGACCAATAAAAAGAGTAAGGGGGATAATGAACACCCCTATCATAGTCCTCTGTGTGCTCTAAAAAAAATTGTGGGGTAACCATTAATCAGGATGGCAAGCCAAATATTGGTCACACATGCCATGATCCACTTGACATTTCCATATTCCAAACCAATCTTAATGAGTATGAGTCGAAGCAATCTATAGTCTACACAATCATAAGCCCTTTGCAAATCATTTTTCGTGACAAATGCCTCCTCCTTCTTGGTATGAATGGAGTGAACACATTCTTGTGTGATGGCGATGGCATCATGTAAGGATCTCCTTGAAAGAAATCCAAATTGTTCGTTTGATATTGGACCAAAAGAACTCCTTTAATCTGCTTAGTGATGACCTTGGAGATGATCTTGTACACAATATTACACAAAGAAATAGGTTTGAATTCTGAAAATGAAACAGGGGTGGAAACCTTGGGAATCAAGGCAATGAAAGAAGCCTTGATGGAGCCAAAGATACTCCTCCTGATCTGTGATTCATCAACCATATCTCGGAGAGTCCTTCCCATCAAATCGAAAAAGTGTAGGAACAATTCAACAGTCCATCCATTGGGACTAGGGCATTTGTCCTTGGCAAAATAGTTGAGTACTGAGTGAATTTCCTCCAAAGAAATATGGTGATTTAGATTTGCATTCGCTTCCTGATCGAACATCATAGGTACTCCTCCACAACCCACAAAATATCTTCCATATTCACATCATCCCTCTCCTTAAAGAGTGCCCCCAAAAAAATTATAGCTTCCCTTCGAATATTTGCATCTGAGCATTTGAGTGATCCATCTGTGCCCCTGATATTCAATATAATGTTAGAGTTCCTCCTCTGATTTGCAAACTTGTGAAAAAAATTTAGTGTTCTAGTCACCCGTCTGGATCCATGTGGCCCAACTCTTTAGCTGCCAAGTGTCTTCCTGAAATTTCAAGATTTGTTTACGCCTCTATTCCATAGCTTTGATGAAGTCAAGTTCCATTTGAGAGGGTCGATCATCCACGAGACAAGAACTAAATGCACAAATCTCCTCTATCAAACAACATTCCACACCTCTTTAACCAATATGTTGAACTTCTCGTCCTCAAGCTAGGTATGGTTGAACTTGAAAGGAATACCCTTCTAAAATGTTCCATCCTCCACTGAAGCAGAATGGGACATTGATAAAAAATGAATAACCGATCACATATTACCCAGGATTTCCAGAAGGCTCTAGTGTACTAGAAAATGATCCAATATCTTGTCGATATAGTCCTCCTTTCTTCTACCATTATTCCAAGTGGGCCGGAGGGGAGAAGGGCATACATTAATCAAATGGTTGTCCTCAAAACGTCTAGCTAGTTGTTCCAAAAAGGGGTCCCTTGGTCTCGTGGACCCCCAACATTCATCTCTAGACAACGTCAAGTTGAAATCCCTTGCAATGATCAATGAAGGGCTATCACGAATGTTTGGGTTCCTGACCTGATCCCAAAAAGAGTGTTTTTTGGCAAAAGGAGCATAAATGTTCCATATGTGAAGCTTCTCACAAGATTCCCTAAGATGTTGAGAGAGAAAACTACCAACAAAGAATTTGTAGGCCTTGAAATGTCCCCAGGAAGGATCCCATAAAGTAATTAGGCCACAGGATAAACCACAGGAGTCGACGACCACCATATACAAGTGTGGAAAAATAAGACGGAAGTACACTAGAGATTTGGCATAATCGACCATGGTTTCTTGGATGAGAACAACAAAAGGTCAGAAGGAAAATAGGAGGTGACGTAACGATAATCTTTTAGCAACATCCTCCAAGCTGTGCAAATTGAAGGAGAGGATGGTCATGATGGGCTAGTAGCAGGGGGCATACGATCTCTAAGGCTCCCAGAACAGGATGAATCAAGAATCAGAATATCACGCAGATCCCCAAAATCCAAATTTATGTGCAAACCCTGTGATTGCCCATGAAATGTCGGCCACCGTTGCTAGCCTTATGTCGGGTGGTGATAATCTTAGTAGAGGATGGGATGATGATAGGGAAAGAGGTGCCACCAATTCCTTTGTCTATGGTAAGAGCAAAGAGATCCATGGCCGGGTTAAGAAAGAGAAACTCCATATCACTTTCCACATAATTGCGTGGAGAGGGGGGAGAAATCGAAACAAGATGGGAGGAAGAGCCATCATGTGGGAGGGAAGAAGTCAAAGGCCCCGACCTAGTGGGACATGAAGAAGGTCCAGGGAAAGTAGTATGAGGTGGACTAGGCATATCCATGTTATCACTCAAAGGAGGAGGCAAAGGAAGTTCATGGGGCGGACGAGTCGTGTGGATGGAGAGATCCTAGAAATTCGTAATACGAAGGAAAGGATGGGATTTAGGATCAATATCAACATCGCGAGAGGAGTGAGGAGATTGAGATGGAATAGATAAATAATTATTTACACAATGAGATGGGCCATCCGAAATAGTGAAAGTACTTGGATCCGAAGCCGACACTGGCATAGAAGCACGACAATCATGTCCATTATTATGTCAGTCCCGCCAAGAAGAACCAACAGTAAGTTGGCGTTGTAGGCATCGGTCAAGGAGGTGGCTAGTATGGTGGTACATAAAACATCTAAACGGATGCCCCAATAGTCAATACACTGAACAATGTGCAAGGGACCCCATTCCAAAATAATGTCTTCCAAGCAAGCCACTTGCATAATCCACCTTGACGAGGATCCAAGCCATCCTCTTATCACAAGCCCCCAAAACCTTAGCATCCATATAGACAAGCTTACCCACTGAATTTCTGATCTCCTCCAAAATTTCAACGGCAAGACAGGAAGTTTAACCTAGGTGTATCTGTTAAGAGGAGTGTTGGTGAGCGGCCTAAAGCCCACATACCATTTGCATAGTTGCAGAAAACTATGGTAATGCACCCATGGAGTCTTTAAAATTTTCTGGACATCTACTTGATGCAGGAAATGGGATTTGTACCACTGATTCATTAAATGAATGACTTTCGGGGTATAACCCAATAATGGTTTCCACTGAGCCAAAACCCAACCCTCCATATCCATATTTTGAGAGCCAACAAAATACCATCAACCCACTAACGCCCTGTTCGAGAGGCTCTGAACTCGATCGCAAAGGACATCATGTCTGAAACTTAGCATTTTGGGTTCAACAGCACTACAAACATTTTTGTGACTCCTCCTTCGACGTGTCAGTCTATTACTGAAGCCCCATCTTATGACAACATATCATTTGCATGCACATGCAAATATCATGGGGGCGCATGCATAGGCTCAACACCAACCACATGTGCGTCGTCCAACTCAAATATCAGATGGCTAATATTGCTATCCCAGGACCGCTCCATCTCTAATGTGGCTCGTAGAAAGGTCTCTTGAGTAGAAATGTCCACATCTAGTGATGCCAAGTAATCTTCCATCCACCCGCGGAGCGTGTCAAACTAGAATGCGTCTCCACGTTAAAACCAACCCCACCTACCACAATCTAGGGTAGAGAAAAAGATCGTCCATGACGATGTGTATCATAAAGGCCCATAATAAAAAATTCTAAAACTGTAGATATTGAGGAAATAATATTACCGTTCCCATGCGAGGGAAGAAACACCTGAGGATACTAGAGGGAGTGTATACACGTAACACAGAAACGAGAGAATAAAACACCCACGGTGAGTAGATGCTAGGTCACAATGTGCAGTCAGAGAGGAAGGGATTAAATGTAGGGAGGCGTAAAAGGAAATATATTCCACTAAAATAGGTAATGGGGCCCACAAAAATTCCAATACCATCGATCTTCCCCAGACGCGAATCACAGAGAATGTCAACCACCCCCCAGAAAAGTAAATTTCACACGAAAACAACTGCAAAATGGAGAACGAAAAAAAAGCTAGTCGGAAGTGGTAACCCCAGTGCCAACCAACAAGGACCCAGCACCATCTGAGTGGGGAGAAGAGGTCCCAAACAATAATTATTCGTAACAACAACATCACTAATAACCAGTAATCCTCCACCACAAGTTGCATAATCTGAAACTAATATCCTTGAACGGAGGTGATATGCTGAAAGAGTCCTTCCATTTACGACAGGGGCACGGAAGTAAAAATTATCCTTTTTGTTCTATATCAATAGATGAGTCCCCACCAAATAGCCTCTCGAGAGCGTCACTCTAGTCTTGCATTTGTATACAGAAGGGGGGAGTGCAAGGAAAAGAATACCAAAAGGGAGGCCCTATGGGTGATGAGCCAGACTCGATTTAGTACGTAGATACGAGGAGCTGAAGTGTTCAAACTAGATGCACGTTATGATGAAAAAGGCACATATGAAAAATATAAATATGTGCAACACCTCCAGGAATTGAGAAGTAAACATTATATTACGCAGAGTTCAAGATATGTCAACCCTATGGTGATCACCAAACATGTAAAATATCGGAAACAAACGGTACCACCCGAGTCTCAATCCTACCCAAACAATAGGGAACACCACGCGAACAATGAAAATATCCACCAAGTTAACATGGAAAACCACTGAAAGCCCATGAACGTAGACTGGACAAAGACATCCGACAATAATGCCAACTGAAGAAACCCCTCAGGAACCATCAAATGAAGATTGACCACAACGAAATGGTTAGAGAAAAGTTACCATTAGACCCCATAGAAACATGCATATAAGGATAGAAGAGGAAAATAAATGGAATGAAGAGATACCCATTAGATATAAAGTGCACTTATGTAGTGTCGTGACATATGACGATAGGGACGTCCAAACACGTATTCGAGACCAGCAAATAGGAAATGTGTAACCGCAACCACAAAAAAAATAAAGCAAGAATAAGAGAAACAAAGCACTGGTATTAACGAAAGACACCAAATATTTGAAGCATGTCCATCAGTAGAAGTTACAAAGAGAGATGTTGATGAGCCACCATATCCTCCACTCCACCACTCCCTCCACTCCCACTTTCCTCATGTCCCTATCAGTCAAACTAGTATTAATATTTTATATTTAGTTTGCTAATTCAAAAAAACTATTGTGTGAATTATGCATAAACTATTTTGTGAATTGACGCCAAAGGATTTGCATAATTGCTTAACTTTTGAATATTAGGATGTTATTTTAAAATTAGGTTTAGGTTTTTTAATGTTAGATTTAATATTTAGGTTCAATAATATTAAATTTAGGTTTAGGTTTAACAATATTAGGTTAAGGTTTAGGTTTAGGTTTAATAATTTTATGTTAAGGTTTAGATTTAATAATTTTAGGTTTAGGTTTAATAATATTATAAAAATATTATTTTAAGTTTATAATGATATTAGGTTAGTATAATATTTTTAATAAATATTGTTATATCTTAGACTTTTGTGATTTATATTGTAAATAAGATGTCTTTTAGATAATCAATATTAATTAATTACCCAAAATCTAATGATATATTAATCCGCAAGACATTTTATTTAGTTAATAATAGATTATTAGTTGTTAATAATAATATTATGAATTATTAATAATAATATTTTAATACATTTAGAAAGCCTATATTATTACCTTTATGATAATACATTTATTGTCTTTCCTTGTTTTAGATTTGGTTGAAAACTATATTTCAGCAAATAATACAATTTAAACAATCACAGAAAGGTGAAAATAGAAAATCAGTCACAACTAGAGTAGGACACATTGGAATATTCACATCACTATAGCATGACAAACAATCAAATTTATGTGGCCTAGTTTTAAGACATTAAGTGTAATCTAATTCTTATTAGTCCCTGCCTTCGGCACTGTAGGGACTCTAGTGATCAGTAGAGCATTGACCGATCATTAATCGCTTTTTTGACCAAAAAATTTTCAGCTACACCAAAATTTATCTAAACTTTCTAATTGCAATTTCGGTTCACCAAATTTTTACCCAAAGTTTTCATTTCAACCTCTTATTGGAGCCTTCATGTGTCCCGATGCTACATTCCATGTTCAACAAAGTTTTAAACAAAGTTTTTTGAAACTCAAGTGGGGTTTTAAATTTTTTATCCAAAGTTAAAACAATTCAATGTCCAACAACTAAATGCGGTGTTTTTTAATTTTTATGCAAAGTTTTGTGTTTTTTAATTTGTATGCAAAGTTTTGAAACTAGTTTTAGACTGCCTTATGCCAAGCTCACACTTCTCCCTAAGCCAACTCTTGTCCACATGTCAGCAACTCTCCTCCACATGTCTTGCAGCTTTACCCTTTAATCACTACTATTCACATCTACTCAATATACATATTATATAATTAGATCTTCTATAAACATTTGATCTTCTTTCTTCCGCAGTTTACCTCCATGTTGTTGGTTTGTTCGTGCAACACTTGTTTGCTTGTTTGTGCATACCATACAAGCTCGGTGAAGGGTGAAGCAATTGTGTTCCTTTATACCATGCATCGCACTGATGCGCCTTCCTTATATTCTAGTGATAGCCTTGCTTCCTTGCTTCGCGTACTCCGTTAGGACGATACATGTTCTGGTTCCATTGATGCGTCTTCCTTCTGTTCTAATGATAGCCTTGCTTGCTTGCTTCTTGTACTCCGTTAGGACGATAGATGTTCTGGTTCCAAGTTGCAGATGATAGATGTTCTGGTTCCAAGTTGCAAAAAGATGTTCTGGTTCCAAGCTGCAAAAAAGAGGCAGATTCACAGAACTAGAGCCGAAGCGGTATGTACTATTCCATAGACTGTGGAGGACTCTTCTATTTATTTATTTCTTCTTTCCACTTGCAAAATCAAATCAAAAAATGAATCCAAGTGAATGAATGCATTCCAACAGGAATAGTGTTATTGTGCACATATTTAATTCTATTCTATGCTTTAAACTAATTAAATGTTAATTCTATTCTATGCTTTAAACTAATTCAATGTTAATTCAATTGCAGATAATTAAATTGAATGTTAATTCAATTGAAGATAACATTTAATTCCCAATAGTGGAGAAATCTTCTATTTCTTCTTTCCACCCATTAATTCAATTGCAGATAGTGGGTAGAGAATCAACTAACCTGCAATAGAATTGGAGGACCAAAAAGGTTGTAGTCTGAGCATTTGGTTGCAAGAGCTAGTTAATGTATCATTATCTAAATGATATGCAATTCTAATGTAAAGAAAAAACAAAGAAGCAACCTACAACAGATGCATATTTTTTTGCAATTGCTGGCATCTTTGAACATATTTTTTAGCCCTAATGCAAAGGCAAAAGCAGAGTCACTACCGAGAATAAATATGCATTGTAGATTTTAAAGGAGATCTATAATTGTTATAATTGCTGAAAACTCTCCTAGGAGGGGCAATTTTCTTTTAAAATTATATATGGGCATGCCATAATTTCAACCAAAACATCAAAAAACAAGAACCAAAAGAAACCTGAACCAAAAGTCATGCCAATATTAAAAAAATGAGTGATTTGGAACTGATTTTTACCAAAATAACATACACATTTAAATTGTTGAGTTTATTTTCTTGGGAAAGGTTTACGACTTACCTAATGTCACTCGCTCCGTGTACAATAGTATGGCTCATACTTCTTGCAGTCATTGTTAGAGGTAGAGGTAGTGATTGCCACTCATTTTCTAGTCTTCA
This sequence comes from Pinus taeda, assembly GCA_000404065.3. NCBI lineage: Eukaryota > Viridiplantae > Streptophyta > Pinopsida > Pinales > Pinaceae > Pinus > Pinus taeda. The sequence continues at coordinate 87,120 of APFE030817301.1, read as the reverse complement.
ACATGTTGGATTATACAATAGAGTCATTCAGATACTGTTCCATGGTTGTGTTTGCACATACCCACCACAATGCAACATCAATTCGTCTCACTCTGCTCTCGCTGAATTGGGCTTACTCTAGGTTCCAATCTAAGCTCAGACTCCATCCATCCTAGAAACAAGGCAGCATACCACTTCAATAACAAATGACAAGTAGTTAGTCAAACCATAACCCATCCTTTCTTGACGTACATATACAGTAATGAATTCCTCTAGGATGGCGTACATATACAATAATGAATTCCTCTAACGTTGGGTCTTCTCATAGTAATAGCCACTATTACCACTGTGTCTATTGGATACGTAGAATGGACAAGTGCATGTTGGGTTATGGCATAATAAACAGGTGGCACAATTATGAGCCCACAGTAAACAAGTGGTAATTTATATTTAATTAAAAGATTAATAGTTATTGGATGACTTTGTCATTTTCATTATGATAGAACATACATCCTTCCATGTATATGTGAAATATATCCTTCCATGTATATGTGAAATATATGCATGCTTTACAGGTGTTTTTTTGTTGGATATGTTCAAGAGTTTATCGCTGAGTTGTTGGCAGCATGGTGTTAGTTTTTTTCACTGAATATTGTCGTTGGACAAGCATTTCCATTAGCAAAATTTTCCATCTTTAAGTTCTTTTGTGGAGTTTCTCTGACACCCCTTATTGGATTAAGAAGATGCAATTGGATCAGAAAATAGTTAGGTTGCGGTGCTTGGAACCGCTTTTCCAATTTTAGGTCATAACCACTGCCATATTGGCGTTTTCTTACGACGCTGGAGTCTGTGATTTGTGATATTCCTGCGAGGCTGTAGTTTGTGATTTTTCACAGATGCTAATTTGACATTAGTTGGGCAAAGATGTAATTCAGGGCTCTACGTGTAACCAGGTTTAATTAATATTTTTTGCCAGTTTAGTTAGCAACTTTGATCGCTTAACATATTTCCAGAAATTTTAGAAATTGTTTCAGTTGCTTTGTCAACCAAATAATTTTTTCCAGTTTACTCAGCAACAATAAAATTCGGTCTACCAGTTTAAATGACAAAACAAACGATCAACACGCACTTCAGCCAATCAAATTAAATGAGGATGAAGACCGGATCTCTGCAAGTCTACGTCCATCACTCTCAGATTGAATCAACCTCGTGATGAACATAGAAAGAAGTAATATTTCATGTGATTGCTTTGATCAACAATTTCGATAAGGCCAAATGCATTCTCCTACGCGTATTTCCAAGAAAAATGAAGTCTTTGTGTCTTTTACCCTGTAATAAATCCTATTCGCTAAAGGACAATTCCTTTCAGTTACCACCATGCAGATGATCAAAATTGTCATTGTTGGAGTTTGTAGACTAAGACAACCATATCTAGTGCTCTTTCAAGATATTTTTCTTCTTTGCTTTTGTCTAGTCCACACAGACTCATATTTAGCACACTTTAAAGAGTAAATCATTTTTCTTTTGTCCAGTCCACTCAAACTCGGCTTTAAAGAATTTTTTGCATACAACACTGACAACTATGGATTGACAGTTGAAACTACGGTGAAACTTTGTTTCTTGGTTGCAGTAGGGTTTCTGGCCGAAAAATGAGGTTTTGGGAGAAATTTTTTAGATTCGAGTTAAACAAAAAGGAAATTGCTTTAAAATTTGATATAATGCCGAAATTAAAGAAGATATGTGCACATAATTGAGTGCTTCTTTGCAACTCTTTTGTCACTTTTCTGTCAAATTTGTAAATGCATGTTCAGAAGATCAACATGTCTCGAAGAAACGCTGAGGCAATCTGTACACAAGTTTTTTTAAAGCAAAGAGGAGAAATGGACATTCCTTTGTGTATACAATCTACTCACGCAGGTGTTAAAGGTACAGTTGAGTTGATTCTGCTATTAATCTACATTCATATTTAAAGTCATTTAGCCACATTCATGTTTAAATTAGTTTGTTAACTCATTTAGATAATTAGACATTTATGATTGAATTTGTGTGTCTTGAAATTGCATATGATTGAATTTGTGTGTCCTGAAATTGCACAACCCTCAGTTTATCATTGAATTTGGGTGTTTCGCATAGCCCTCAATTTATCATTGAATTTGGGTGTTTCTTGAAATTGCACGCTGATAGGGACTACAACAATGCCAGTGGCCCTTGTTACAAGTGGATTCCAGCGTTAAGTTTCCTGCATTAAGTTATATACATTCTTTACTTTATTTCCTAAAAAATAAATGATAGTAAAACAAAGTTGATATTGTATTACTGTTATATTATTGAATTTAGGTTGATATTATATTATTGTACCAAATTTTAATATTAATATTATTAAAAATAATATTATTAATATTGATATTAATAAAAATGCGGAGTTTAATTTATAGACGAAATAGCATTTTTCATGACTATTTTTATGGCTAATTTCAATTAAAATCTGATACTTCAAAACTTGAGTTTAAAGTATTTAAAATGCATAATTTGAGTACTTGAGTTTAAATTGTTTAATGCATAATTCGAGTGCCCCTGGGTTTTTCACAGCGTTGAATCCATTTATGCATTCAAAATTGTATTTTTATAACAAAAAATCTTGAAATTATATTGCTAGATTTTGGTGAATTACGGTGAAAAAGGCTATTTCGTATATAAGTTAGACTACGCCTTAATAAAAATACATAACATTTATAACGTTGATGATGTTATATTAAGATTCATTATTAATCATCTTAATATAATAATTAAATATAATTTAATTAATTGAAATATCATTTGATACATAAATATTAATTAAAACATTAATTTATTAATAGTTAGTTTATTAATACAATATTTATTTAATACATTGTTAATATTTAATATATTATTCCCCGGATGCGGGTGATTGCACGTCACGAATGGCTGAGCCACATGTCCACCATGTGCCGCCCCGTGATCAATTAAATGCTGGAAGGACTCAGCCGTCAAAGGCTTAATCCTGCGAGGTTTATGCTATGAGCATTCAATGCTGAGCAGATTGAAGGGATGGCGGCAGTTATGGTGCGCTTCGAACAAAGGAATGTTGAGGGATATCAAGGCAGGGAGATGCAGTTATCAATTCATCGCTTTGGTGGTGTTAAGGAGCTGCAATTGCAGAAACATTCGACGCAGAGGCAAGCATGTAGGGGGGCGGCTTTCCCACCACCTCAAGCTGCCTTCTGGGCCACTCGACGCTCCAAATCAAGTTCCTGTTCTGAGAGAAAGAGGAAATTGGAGAGCATTTCAGAAGCTCAGGTGGCAAAATCAGAGGTTCTGGTGGCGAACTCAGAGGTCCTGGTGGCAAATTCAGAGGTTCTGGGGGCAAATTTAGAGGTTCTGGCAGCGAATTCGGAGGTTCTGGTGGAAAATTCAGAGTTGTTGGGAGCGAATTCAGAGGTTTTGGGGGCGAATTCAGAGGTTTATTTGGAAAATTCAAAGGTGGTGGTGGTGCTTGGAAGGTTCTGGCGGCGAATTGTGCCTTCTGGTTGGCCTCACAAATCACTCAAAGCCATCAAGGGAGAAGGAGAACTGCCCATGGCGAGGCTACGACAACGACAACCTTGCAGGAGGGGTTCTGGACGTGGCTCATCCTCGTGCCCACCGGCAGAGAGGGAGCACCAGCATTGTTGCTGCTGCTATTTCTATAGGAGGGCAGCGGTCAAGCCACTCCAAGCTGGGCAATACCTGGAGGTTGACAATGCAAGTGAAGGGGAGTCAGCCCTCCCTGCATTTGGCTCGGTGGTGTTCACCCTGGGCAAATCCATGGATAATCCAAGAATTAATGCACATGTTTCAGTGCTTTTTACGCAAGCTCCAGAAGGGAATGAAGGAGAGACGCCTCCAGGAATGGAAGATCCACCCCCAGAGGGCTCTGGAAAGGCGGGTCCTTTGCTGCCTCCATCAAGTGGGGAGGGTACCTCAGGGAAGGAGATTATGGTCGTTCCCTCTATCCCCCAGGTGAAGAAATCTCAAGACTCAGCACAGGACAAATGGGCCGCCATGTGGGAAGGGATCCCCGAGGGTCAGGGATGGTGCACCATTGTGGAGGAGAAAATTCTTGACGCTGATTGACCTTCCCACGCGTGCTCTAGCACCTGCTGTTTCCACTCAGCTCGGGTCCAAGATTTTGTTTGTTGCGGGTCAAGGAGTACGGGTTAGCATTATGTCTGTTCACTTACAGTTTCTTATTTTGTCCAGTTTGTTTTGGTCGTGTTTTGTCTCAGTTTGTCTTGTTTGTATCAGTCCTCAGTCTGGTTATGAAGAACGCCCCTGCGTGGGCAGGCATGCTTATGTTTAATTCAATGTGTCTGGGTCTGTTAATGGGCAAATTGGAAAGGTTTCCTGCCTCAGTCAGTCTTTTTGGAGGAATTTTGGAAGTGTTGTTGATGCTACCCCTGCGTGGGAGCTTTTTGAGTCAATCTAAGTCACCCAAGGCGCCACTAGCGGCCATGGAAGTCTTGCTTCACTGCTTGTAAACATTTCACTGTACATATAATATAAAAAGCTAGCTAGTTTTACTGAGAAAAAAAAAATATTTAATATATTATTAATATTAATTATGAATTCATATATATATATTTATATATATTATATATATATATCTTATATATATATATTTATTATATATTTATATATATTATATTATATATATATATCTATCTATTTATATATATTATGACATTTAACAATATATTAATTACAGTTTATATCTCTTAACTAAATTAATATATACATTAACAATATGTTTATTGAGTGAATCCATGAAGATAAGTCATACTTTTGTGGTGTTGAAAATTTCCAAATTTTATTGTTTTATCGAATTGAAGTCCTCAAAATACATATAAGCTTTGTGAATTTTAATTTGGAGTAAAAAGGCAATTTGCGGAGAATTATGTTTTTGTCCTAATGATATTTTTTTTCAAAAAATATTATTGTCATCTAACTTATCAAATTTCCATTCAATTAAATGTCTGTCCTTGCATTTTTTTCGCACATCTTAACATGTATATGTGTGTTAGTACAAAACAACTT
>APFE030817301.1:67175-82027 GCA_000404065.3 Pinus taeda | reverse complement strand
GTGCCTGCGGTTCCTGCGGCCGTCCCATCCTCCTTCCATATCCCCCACATAATCATTCTGAATTATTATTAGACCACATATATATATATATATATATAAACAATGCATATGGAAATTTTATTTTTTATGCAAAATTATATTTTTTTATTATTTTTTGAAGTCTACGAAATAATATTTGAATTTCATTTTTCAAACACATGTTAATTCATGTTTTTTTTCTACTATTTAAATAAATTTAAAAACCAAGAGTATCCTTTTGAAGAGGACTCATAAATGAAGTGAATGCAATTTTTTGAAAATTTTTTATTTTGGATTATTTTATGTTATTGATTTTTCATTCAGCCCCTTCAAAATTGTCCAAAAAAATTCACGCATAAGGTTCAAAAGAAATCAGATGGAAAATACCATATGAATTAAAAAAATATCAAACTCATATGCCCATTGGATAGAGGATTCCTTCACGAATCCAACATGATCAACTCTACCACGTAAGGACAAATATTGCCTTAAGTCCGCCATGCTACAAGATGGCGTTGCAAAGAAATATATCGAAGGGGAGCTAAAACTCTGTTTTTTTAAGCCTTCAACAACTTGATCGAACACTTAAAAAACTCAATTGAGAGCTTTACATAAAACTTGAAATAGCTCAATCAAGGGTTTAACAAACCCTCGATCGAACTACTGGCAGGGTTAAAAAATAATCTCTTGATCGAGAAATGTAGTTTGACTAATAAAATGTCTCGATCAAGGAATGTAGCTTGACTGATAAAATGTCTCGATCAAGGAATGTAGCTTGACTGATAAAATGTCTCGATCAAGGAATGTAGCTTGACCAAGACAATATCTCAATCGAGTCCCTGTTCTTCTCGAACATCGACCGACTAAGATTGAGGAGCTTGATCAAGCTCTTTTAATCATTAACCCCCACCAACCAAATATTAATTGATATTAATTGACATTTCTATGGTTGATGATGTCGCTAGGAGCTTGATTGAGCGTTGCTAGTCATAAATTTCCACCAACCAAATATTCATTGACACACGTAACGAAGAGCTTGATCGAGTTATTACTCGATCAAGCTCCTTTTTCCACCCAACAAAAAATAAAACAGAATACAACAGAACATTTATAGGAAAATTACAAAGAACATGGAAATTACAAAGACACTCACTTATTGAAGATAGAAGAAAATGAAAGAAAATGAAATAAGAATGGCCATATAAACCTAGGAATGAACAAAATATGCAATGAATATTGGTAATCCAAAAAATATGATTAAAAAAATGTAAACAATGGAGAATGAAAGAATAGAACCAAGAATGAAAGTAATACCAGGTATTCAAAAATTGAGATGCAACAACAACTAAAGAATCCATAAAAAAAATGGAATTGCATAAAATCCTTGATAAAATTGATGATATCCTTGATAGTGGTTTTCAATGATGGATCCATTTTTTAAATGACTTAGATTATTTTGAGATAAACATGCATAAGGAAATTTTCCCATAGTTGCAATAATGATGGTTCATGGTAAACCAATAATCAATTGTCATGACAAATGAAGGTTTGTGGTCAATGAAAAATCCTTGGTGTGATTAATGGTTCATTGCAAATCAGAAACCATTTGAGAAGTGAGATTAAAATTCCAATGCAAATTGTGAACCACCTAAGAATTGTAATGGTTGAGGGTAAGCCACAAAAACTAAGGATTGATTTAACCAAAGAAAACATAGGATGGTGATTTATTTGTAAGACAATCAAAAGGATATACAATAAGTTCATTTGTTCACTTTGTTTGTAGATACTTGTAATAGCCTTGAAGTTTACATTACTTAATGAGTCAAGGGCTAATTCTACAATGCCAGTCAAGTCTATTGGTAATAGAGGCTAGGAAGTTGGGGGAAATTTAAATTAGTATTTTGGGATACTTTTAATATTGATCATTGAGAAAAATAATGAAAATAGAGATGTTAAATGTAAAAACCTAGACCATGTAGAGGAACCAATGCAAATCCAATTAATTTCATAGATCAAAATATATCTTAGACTATTTAAGAATGATGTCAGATCACTCATTAATTTTCCTTTTATGTATGTCAATTCATCAAGACATATATAGTTGTAAACAAAAATACATGAAAAACATATATGGCCAAAATCCATCATCCTCCATGTGCATGTTGTAGTCAAAAATCAAATGACACTATATCATGAATTGTTGAGGACATCTTGTAGAGAAGATCACACCTCCATACAAGATCAAGACAAGTGGATCACATCTATTAAGGTAAAAAAAATAGAAATCCACACAAGTCAACTCCTGGATCCTAGAATACAAAACCCATGGTATAGGCAACAATACATGCAAGGTAATAAAAAACATATTAGCATTAGAATCATTCTCATTCACATATTTAATCCTTTGAAAACTAAAACATCAACTTGAACTAGGTCCACTTCCTCATCTCGAGAGAATCATAAAGAAAGATTAAAATCATGGGAAATCCATTTATTTGAGAGAATCCATTAATTTGGTCCCTAGACTCTATAATTATCCCATCAACTAAAAATTTGAAATCAATCTCAGCATCATCATTCATGAAGGTACCACACCTCTCCTCCTTTGAACAACTAGAAGGCTCATGGATGGAATAAAAAATGTGACATGACTAGCATATATCTTGGGATGTACACTCACCAATGATAAAGATTTGAGTGCTCCTATATGTTCTTGTGCATATTGTAATGTCCAAGTGATCCATTTCTACCTCCTATAATATGCAATATGTGAGGACATTGAAATAATCAATCATACCTCAACTCCGTTTGGATACAACCCACCTTGAGTGTTTTAATTAGTCTCTAGAACAAAAATATCCACATTATCCTTACTCATTGATTGCGAATATTGTGAACTAGAATATTATATCCTACTCACCATAGTATCCTATTGTGTTGGGATATTGATCCTATAAGCCATAGAAAAATAATTGTATCCATCAACACAAGGTGCTATCATGAAAGATCCATAATAGGTTCTAAATCAATCTCCATGATATCCCACCATGTATGCATATTCTCAAATATATAAGGATCTTCCATCCTCCTATTGGAATGTATAAATTCCACTAGATTAGTAGGTAACTTATGAAAGCTACCTTCTCTCACCCCTCTAGCTAAAGTCCCAAGACTAAGTAGACTACAATCATAGATGTTGCATTATTGTCTCTCAAATGAAACTATCCATTGTAAATATGAAAGGATCAAGTTAATATTTCATCTTGAACTATGCTCATTTCTAGCAAACACATCCTTGACATGCTTAGCAAGAGAACATCCATTGTAGACACCATTTTTTCTCTATCCTAAGGTCTAGCAATCCTTTCACTAATTTCTTCAAGATAGGAAGTACCCCATAATGAAATTTACCAAGATATTTGCAACATAACTTACACAACTTGGTGCTACCATGCTTCAATAGATTTCCCTACAATTTATAAAGATAAACTCATAAGCATAAACTCAACCACACAATGAATATTTTCCATACATGATACTGAAAGAAAGTTCTTTTACATCCCAAGAACATACAAAACATTGTCCATCTCAAGAATATAACTTAAAGGTATTTGGAAGAATTAAAGCCAACTCCTTTCATAAGAAACATAACATCATTGCCAAGTTCTAGAATCATTCATCCCTTTATCTTTTGAAGCCTGTTGAATAAAGACCTACCATATGTCATGTGTCTCAAAGCTCCACTATCCACAAACCAACCAACATTATACATATTGTTAGAGGACAAGCAAGAGAAGAAAGCCATATTCATCCTAGAAAATCTAGATTATGAAGAGGAAACTCCACTTATCATAAGCGAAAAACACTGACATCTTTAAAAAAATTCAACCTCATATTGTAGGTCTTCATTGGCATCTTACTTGCCAAAAATAAAACCATACTAATAAATAAACACATAGTTCTACCACCTATCATTAGCAACCCCTCAAAAAATCCAACCACATATCACCAAATATTTTGGTAGGCATCACACTAGCTAAAAATACATTTATAACAATCAACTGATATCTTGAATGACCTCAAAAGTTGATCCATATAGCCTTATTGTCTACATGTTATCATGAACTTATTAATATAAATGCAATTTGATATGAACTTATTAATATAAATAATGTATAATTTGACAATAAGAGTCAAAAGTTTTGTATATATGTACCTTGCTTGAGTCGTGCTTGAGTCATGTTGGCTATTCATCCTCCATAACTCCTAGATGACATCACAAAATCTATGTGCATATGTCAGAAGATCCTCACGAAGTAGAATCTCAAGCACATTGTTAGCAACAAATTTAATTGGCGGGAACGAGGCAACGGTGGTGGTTTTCTCCTTTGTCCATGCAATACGATGTGTACATTATCCAATGCGGTCTGCATGGTCTCTGCAATGGTACCATTGGTCTCAACACCAAGTGGTGACGAGCCCTATAACTCTGTCAACAATACCATGCTCTGAGATGGTAGTGGCACCAATCTTCAAGGTGGTGGTACATGGGCAGGGTCCCTATGAGCCCCGAGATGATCATAGATACATCCCCTGCTAAATGCATGAAATTGTGATGGGGTGCTGGTGTAATTTGGCCTCATATGGAGCACAAACTTTTCATATATCTGTTGGGAAAAGTATAGGGGGGGCTCATCATGGTGGGGGAACACAACCCAAAATCCCATGTATTGATCATAAACATAAGAAGCAATGTGAACATTCCTAAAATGTTTGATTTTAAGTGGACCTTATCTAACACACTCCACAAGAATCCAAACAATTGCCCACGCACATCAATGTCCTTGGTAGCAACTTTCATCGCCTCCCAAGGATCTGTGTCTAAACCATTCTGCTTGCTAACCCTATGTATGTCATGTAGGATGTCACTCTATGGGCCCACCCTCTATTAGATCTCTAGTAATCAATCAGTTCTCTCCATCATCAGAGTCAAGCTACGTCTAGTCGACGAGCCAGTAGGGAGTGTACCCAACTCTTGTGTAGTCTAGTCACATCTAGGCCCTAAAATCTTGGACTGTGATAGTGGTCCTGGCATCATCCCATAGAGAGATCGGAGTTGCACTATCACACTCAACTTCACCCTACTAAGAATCTATAGGTCATAAACATAATTTAGCATATATACCACACCAAACATAATATCATATACATTAAATTCAAACACATAAATTGAAGAAAATTTAAAGACATAAACACATAAATTAAAGACAATTTAAAAATGCAGGAGACGTAACTTGGACAGGTGAAGATGGAATGTGTGCAACATCATCGACAAAGATAGATACACTACCTCTCACACTCCCACTGGCGTCAGAGCTAGGATTTTCCAGTGAAACATGACATCTAGTTGGGCAACGTGATCTCTGTCGAGTCCGACCATGTGTCACTAAGCCCCTCAGACTCTTGTAGCCTGTCGATGGGGGTGACTGTGGAGATGGCTCTACTTAAATGGAGTTGGAAGGTTAGCCTACTATGAGGGTTAAATATAAATATGAGATATTATAAATGGAAAAAGGAAAATATCAGAATATTTCTATGAGGAATTTGTAATATATTATATGCATTTTAAATTAAATTGAGTAAAGGTGGAAAAAGAAAATAAAATGTTTACATGAAGTTGTATCAAATAATAGGCACTGCAAATTAAATTGAGCAAGGGAATTGATTGTAAGATGGATAAAATAGAAAATTTTAGAGTTGATTCAAATCATATAAAACAACATATAACCATATAATTGAATATAGGAAATTGATATGATGTTCCAACAAAGTATAAGAATAAGTCATAAAAGATGTCACAAGTAAAAATGAAAAAATTAGAATGATTTAAGTAAATCACTTGAATAGACATTGTAATCTTGCATATTATAATAATATTATAAATGAAAAGAAAGAAAAAGCTAAAATAAGTGATAAAAGAAATCATAATTGAAAATGAAATAATAGAATGCTTTTAAGTAAACTCTTTGAATAGACCTTATAATCTTGCACTAAAAATATTATATATTGTATTTAAATAAATAAATGGAAAATATATACATGTCAGGTAGAAGTCTAAAGGGATAAAGTTGAATAAGGTCCCACTTAAGGAAGTCACATAAGAAAATGTTATTATTGCTTTATATTAGGTTGAGTAAGGTTGGTTGGCTTTTTGTGAGTGTTAAAATTGATTGTAAATCTGAATTTTGTATTTAATATAATAAATAAATATTGAAAATGGAAATGGAAAAGATGGAGGCATCATAAGTAGAATGTGAAATCAAGAAAATGATAGAAGAATAAGTATACATTATAAATGAAAATGAACAAGTAGAATGTTAAGTTAATCAAACTCCTTGTTACTTAATCACCATCCATTGTAGTAGCTAGGAATAAAATATAGTGTGTCTAATAGAATGAACTCTGCATTGAGTTTGAAGATTTGACTTTAAGATTTTTTTGTTTCAATTCACAATACTCCATAACTAACTAAATATAATATAGAGAGATTAAAAACTACAAATGTAAAAGATAAATATATTACAAATAACAATGAAAAAGTAGAATGTTGAGTTGAGGAAGCATATAAGAAAGTGTTTGTGCTTCCTATTCATTTGTTTGGTTGAGATAATTATCTGGATTTCTACAATCTAATACTAAGTATAATACAAAAAAATTGTAAATGAAAATGAAAAAAACGTAACATTAGGTTGAGGAAGCCATATAAAAAAGTGTTAATACTTAAAATTATATTTAGTCGGAAAGGTTAATTAGTTTGAACATAAGGATGTTAGGTTTTTGCAATCTAATACTAGGAATAATATAGAAAAATTATAAATAGAAATAAAAACGTAGAATGTTAAGTTGAGTGAAACCATATATGAAAATGACAACACTTAAATTTACATTCAATGGGCAAGGTTAATTACTTTGTACATAAAAATCTAGCTTTAACTATAATGTAGAAATATTAGAAATAGAAATGAGAAAATATAATGCTAAGTTGATGAAGGGATATAATAAAGAATTGACACTTCAAACTAAATTGAGTTGGTGAGGTAGGATTGCTAGGGGCCATCATGATTTAAAATTAAGACTAGTATAGAGATATTATGGATGGAATTAAAAAGTAGAATGTTGACTTGAGTTGAGGAAGCCATGTAAGAATATATAAACACTTCAACTTAAATTGAGTAGGCAAGATTTGTCAATTTTTTTGTTGTGAATTTTTGTGAATGCACCAAACATAGCAAGGTGCATCAAATAACTTGGTGTTAATGATATTGTAATAATGATGGATCTATGCTTCTAAGTAAACCATATAAGAAAGTGTCAATGCTCAAATCAAAATGGGTGAGCATTGTAATCTTGCACCAAATATTGTATATGGACATTATATATGGAAATGGAAAAGATAGAGACAATGTAGGTAGAAATGGAAAAGTAGAATATTGAGTTGTGGAAGTCATATAAGAAAGTCTTAGTGTTCCATATTAAATGAGTGGGCGTGGTTGGTTAGTTGAGTTTTCATGTTGTTAAAATTTAGTCAGTATATTAATCTTGTAGTAAGTATAATGTAGGGACATTAAAGATAGAAAAGAGAAAGGTAGTGATGTTTAAGGTAGAATGGAAATGCAAATACTAGCACTGAATATAGTACATAATCATTATAACTGGAAACAATAAAGTATAATGTTAAGTTGAGCGAAACCATATCAAAAAATGTAAATATATAACAGGACATTGATTGGGCAAGATTAATTTGTTTATCCATAATGGATGTCTAGAACTAGGTTTATAGTAGGAACACTATAAATGGGATGAAAAATTAGAATGTTGAATTGATGGAGCAATTTAAAAGTAGTGGCACTTCAAACTAAATTGGGAAGGTGAGTTTAGGTGGTTGGGCCATCAAAATTTAGAATGTAGTCTAATATATGGACATTATAGATGGAATGAAAAAACAGAATATTGACTTAAGTTAAGGAAGCAAGATAAATATGTATAGAGACTTCAAATTAAATTGTGCAGGTGAGGTTCTTTACTTGGATACTTGTGATTCCATCAAGAAAATTGAGGTGAATTTTACGATGTAATTTAAATAGTTTGTAATGTCTGTGTTTCCCATCCCATTTATGACATTAACATCGTCAATGTTGGCCCAAATATAATATTTTGTATAGAGCTTAAAATAAAGTAAATATTTATGTATATAAAAATAACATTAAGAAATGAAATTCTATCACTAGGGGCAATATATTTGGTACCTTCTGTGGCTATTTTCTATCAACCCACAATATATTCAGTACCTTTTGTGACATTGGGTACCTTTTGTAGGGGAAACTATTAGGGTCCATGTCCCTAACTTATGCATATAAGTGATAATGTCTTGGGAAGAAATAACTATTACCTCCTAAGATCCAAATCCTTAATTGTCATACTTAAAGCATGTTCTAGCTAATTTTATCCATAAAATTGATGTTAGACATCGAAATATTACCTACATGCCTAGTTTGCATCACCAAATTATAAATGTAGAGACAACTCATACATGGTCCACCAATAACCAAAATGATTCTCATGTCTCACTTGCAAATGAAATATTCCTTTTGTAGGACATTTGTAATTATTTAAGGCTTTCACATAGTCCATGAGCCTTAAAAGTAAACACTAAGATCTAATAATCATTTTATTCTAGCCTTGAACCATGCTTTAGGAAATGGGGCCCATCCATAGAAAGTTGAAATAGCTAAAATGAATGTGGTAGGTACATCTATATATTTCTTCCACCACACATTCAAAGCCAAAGAGAGAGGAAGTGTGAGATCCCCTACTTGCTAAAAAGGTCATACGAGACATCTATAACATATTCAATGTTATTAATGCTAGTGTTCAATAGTTAACATTGATGCTAGTGTTCACTAATTTCCCACATATGACATACTAGGTGCAAGCACATGAAGACAATGTTTACAATGCACTACATATCGATTTGTCATCCAAGGGAAAATAAAAAATAGGTATTTTCTTAGCAAGGCATACCTGCAATGGTCCCATGAAACCATATTTATTGTCATTAACTTCCTCACCACTATTAGCACTAATTACCTCATTACCATATTCAGTTTTACATGCATTGTGATAGTTAAAATTTTGGACCTAGTATGGGTTTACACCACATTGCTACTATCATCTCAAAAACACATATCAAGCATTATCATTTCTAGTTATAACTAAATTATGCATGTTTTTATTTGTTCAAAACATACGTGCACATAATGGATGAACTATTTTTATCATGTTATCCATATTGTATGCATGATTTTAGTCTATAGAAGTGTACACATGTTTGTCCTCCATATAAATAAAAAGATGAACATCCCCATATCACTCATGTTCAAAAAATTGTTAGAAAACATAGAGTTGTTAAAAGAAAAATAGGAACATTTAATGCTAATAAAGTTTTTCCCACTTCAAGGGCTACCAAAAAAAAAGAAGCTTTGATGACCTATAAGAAATTTGAATTAACTAAGTATGGAGGCCATGAATTGCACAATGAAGTTGAGATCCTAAAAACCAAAATGCAAAATTTTAGGGACATCTCTCAACAATTAAGGAAGTGACTGGGTATTCAGTTAGGTTTTCCATTTAAACATAAATAAAATCATATGGTGATAGATTAGGGACCTCATATATTTTTTCTATGATATCAATCCTCTAGTACTATTGGTGATTTGAGTTGTAGTAGAAGGTAACCCAGTAGGTACCTATTGTTATGGTAGATTTTGAATAAGAGAGGAAGATAATTTTGTTACATATTTCAATGTTGTTGGTTTAAATAAATGTTTTAATTTATAAATGCAGGCGTGAAGCATTTATAATTTTTTTTATAAAATGTATGTTTACCTTAAGCATATAGGATGAGCCATAGTTGATTTCCACAAGGCTTGGGGTTATGATGTTAGTTGAAATGTTGTGAATATGCCTATGCTTTGTGATGTAGGTTTAGGTTAAATAATCTTAGACAAAAACTCCTTTTTTCTTCCCATATTTGTGGAGATTGGTCATTTCTTTTAGGGTTTGGACATGAACTCCTAGCATAACTACACTCCTTTGTCCTATGCATGTTTTCTGAGCTTGTAGTTGAGAGTTGAGAATGAATTTACCTAGAATTTTGACCTAGTGCTCAGGTATGTAAATGGAATCTTTTCCTTTCAAGTATTTTATAATGCTTGGGAGGGAAAGGGAATATAGGTCCATATATTTAGCTTCTTCATTGTGTTTAACAAGCTTGGGGTCATTTGATGGTAGCTCTTGCAATATTGGTTCAAGGTTATATTTTGTGTAGAGAAAGCAAAAGGTAGAGTCTCACTAAAAAACATATTTCAATAGTGGTTTTCAATGGTGTTTTTCCTTCAAAATCAATTTGTTTATTAAGAAATACAAAAAATTGTATATGACTTTTCATTTTAGAAGAAGAAAGAAAAATAATTCAAGGGTAAGAAATTGACTTCGAGAAGAAGACATTTTGCGGTGATAGTTGTGGTCAGTGGTGGAAGGCTGGTGGTTTCCACCAATTGCACTCTCCTCGGTCAAGATATTTTAACATAGACTTCCACTACTTGATTGAGCTCCTTTAACACATATTTCTATTCCTAAATTGAGCTCCTTTTTCTGTAGTTTGTGCAAAAAATGCATGCATAAATCATGGTGGAGGGTATTTAATAGTTTAAAGGAGCTCGATCGAGCTCCCTTTTGCATGAATTCCCATGCAAAGGAGCTTGATTGAGATATATCTCGATTGAGCTCCTTTTCTTGTCGTACAAAAAAGTAGCTTGATCAAGATCCTTTTATATAAAGAGAGCTCGATTGAGCTCCACTTTTTAAAATCCCACCAAAAATAAAAGGTCTCTTGATCGAGCACCTAATTAACCACAGGTTACATAGGAGCTCGATTAAGGTTTATTTTATAGCTTGATCGAGCAATATTTAAGCCTTCAAATAGCTTGATAGAGGGCCAAAACATTGTTCGATCTCGATCGAGTTCTTTTCTCTGCCTTACACCCCACGTGTTTTCCAAAAAGTGTAACCCACCTCTGTGGGTTCACATTGACTATGGTTGACTATTATTGACATGGCCAGCTACAGTAAACTTGGGTATCATAGTCAACAATGATCATCATGACTACCATAGTGAACCAAACTTACCACGAGCATCATGGTCTATCTATAGGTGAACTATATTGAACCATAGTGAACTAAGTTGAATCATACTAGATGGTCGTGGTTAACCATGGAGGCTTATGATAGATGGCTAGGGTTAACCATAGTCAAACCATGGTTAACCATCAACAACCACCATTGCAATGGTAACAATAGTCAAATCATGGTCAACTATAGACAAACCATAGTCAACATATGATCAACCATAGTCAAACCATAGTGTTGTCTAGTTAAATCCTCTTTGCAGACAGAGACGATCCCTCTAGCCCAATGAGTGGGTCTAGAAACTGAAGTGACAATCTACCAGACACTTTCCTGAGATACAATTGAAAGGAGAGATGAAGAAGATGGCATACCTCGTTCTGATGCTATCTCGGCCTCCTTTGTTGAAGACCTTGGATCACTTGCGTGATGGGCTCGTTCCTACTGTTCACAACCTTTATGAACGTGCACAAGAGATCAAGACACAATAGGGCATGCAAATACAAATAGTATATTCAAAAGTAACATACTTAAATGATCAAGGAATGTTAAGCTAAATGATACATGAGCATACACATTTAGGGAAAATGAACTAGCAGTTGTATATTAATAGAAAATAAAGGGAAGCATACAACCAAGCCTTGATATTGATAAGCTCTCCTTCAATGAATATCCAAGTCCAAGCTAAGCTCTCCAAGCACTCCTTGTACAAGCCAAATGAGTAGCATATAGGCACAATCTTAGCATAAGGGTGAAAATAGACATAGACCTACCATTTGGGAATGGGAGAGGATGAATATATAGGCTGGGAAAGGGAGTTAGGATCTATCTAAAGATAGGAGTAGGACCTTATCTCAAGGAGGTAGCTCATAGGGACAAGACCAACAGGCCAAGTTGGGAGAATTTAACCTCATATATGTCAAACAACCTCCATCTCGCCGCTCTGGAAGCTTCTAGATCACGAAGCTTCTAATCCTCTTTGGGAAAATTGCCTTTTTTGGATCGTCGCAAGTATACAAGTGAATAAAGTGATGCCATCATAGGTCAAGTGTAGTGCAATAGACGATCATCGCTATTTTTAGTCTCATAAGCGCATTGATTCTCAAATTAGGTTTTTAGAGCTATTTCCTTCAGGGAAAGCTCAAGGCAATTTCCAATCAAAGTCTTAAGAAGGATATGAACTGCATATATACTGCATGATGGTCATGTTTCAGGCACTTCAGGGTATGTCATGGGGAAGTGCAGGAGGTGTGGCAAAATACTGTGTAACAAATTCCCCCTAAATCATGAAGGCATAATGAGGACCAAGATTCATAACGACGAAGTGGAATACTCAAATAAGAGGCAAAATGGATCACCCAAACCAGGAAAAACAAGTGACTAAGTGAGGATATCCCAAACTCGACACGAGAAACATAGGAGTGTTGTGTTCAAGAGCGACATGTTGCCTATACAAGAGATGTTTCACTTTCATTTTTTCCCCACTATTTCTAGTGAGTACCTCTTTATTTTTACACAAGCTTGAAGAGGATACCATATGCTTGTTGTATAAGTTCACCCTTCGGATGAATCCATCCTAGTAAGTTTTACGAGTCCTAGGAAGGAGAAAATCGGTCTCATCATGGTGACAAGTCTTTCGTCGTTTAATTTTTATGAGTCCGACAAAAGGGTAACTCAGTGTATTTTTCATATTTAGAGAGTTTTAAAAAGAGACAAAATAGAAAACTCCATCAGGTCCCTTTTCGTAATTTTTCTCTCGAACCCGAAAATGTAGAAAACAATATTCGAGAGAACCTCTTGACCATGTCAACCAAGGTGTACCTTTTTCGTAAATAGTGAATATCAACCCGAAAAGAGGCAAACATATACTGAGATGACATCAATTCATTTATTTTAACGAGTTTGAAATGATGAGTACTCAGAAATATTTTCATATTACAAGAGTTAGAAAAGAACTAAAAGATGACTCCTCCTAGAGGAACAAGTGGTATAAAAAGGATGGCAACTAGTTCTAGTAATGATGGAACTGCTCAAAACATGTAAAGGTCAAGAGGCTGGCTAATAAGACCACTCATTGCATATGTTCCTCAGGCAAGGGTAAAACAACCAAGTGAAAGCATATGATCGGCCAAAGAGATTGTGACGATGGAATGAAAAAACCAAGGCTCATTTAGAAAAACAGGCTGATAAAAATGGAAATCATGAGATGTAAAATGGGAGCGGTTTCATTTTTACACAAGCTTGAAACATCAGAAACTATGCTTGAGTATTCTTGAAGATGGTTTCATTTTTCACAAGCTTGAAAAATGAGAAAAAACTATGCTTGGATTTGGTTTCATTTTTACACAAGCTTGAAACAAAGATAAACTATGCTTGTAATAAGTTTGCATGCCCCCAGCATAATGACTCAATTTAAGGTACATGCCCCCCAAGCTTCATTTCATTCACCTAAGTAGACTACGGGTTACTAACAGGTAGATGGAATGAAGGTTTACTTACAAGATCAAGTGAAAGACTCGACTGGGATTTTACGAGATCTAATCAAAGACTCGAATTAGAAGGGGATTTGTTTCATTTTTCAATGAGCTTGAGATAGGAAAAGAACCATGCTCATGAAGACCAATTTCATTTTTTAACAAGGTTGACACAGTAAAAGAACTATCCTCATATCCCTTGTTTCATTTTTTAACAAGGTTGACATAGTAAAAGAACTATCCTCATATCCCTTGTTTCATTTTTTAAGGAGCTTGACAAAAGACAGGGAATTTTTCTCACAGAGACCTATTTCATTTTTTAAACGAGGTTGACATAGTAAAAGAACTATCCTCATGGTCCTTGTTTCATTTTATAAGGAGCTTGACACAAGACAATGAACTCTGCTCCATGGCCCTTGTTTCATGTTTTAATGAGCTTAACACAAGACAAGGAACTCTGCTCCAAGGTCCTTTTCACAAACCAAAAGAGGCCAAGGCTTACAAGAGGTCCTCATCAAATGGGAGAAAAACACACTGGAAGGGATACATGTCCAGGGATCCAATGGAAAAATCGAGCTCCAATGCCCTCAGTACATGATGTACTGCATCACCTACTAGATCATCAGTATATGCGGGCATGGAATAGGTGGCCACATAATTAACCTGTGGTGGGGGTGATATTGCTTGCATATAAGAACCATTTAGGGGTGATGGTTGAGTGGGAGTTGATTTAGGACCAATGAATGTAAGCTTATCAATGATCACAATGTTTTCTTCATGTGGGAAACACATCACTCGAAAGAGGGAGGAAACAAGAGCTCCCATGACATAAATGTAGTCACATCCAAGGAGTAGAATAAGATATAAAGGGCCTTGCATAGCCATCACGTCTACATAGACAATCTTTCTTCCCAAAGTAATAGGTAACTTAGGAAGGATCCCTAACAGTTGATTGGTTCCTCTATTAAAAGCTAATAGATTCTGGGTGACGAGGAAAAGATGAGGAGAACCTAAATCTTGCTAAGTAGTTGAGGACAGAATGCTAACAGATGCACCCTCATCTATGACTATGCTAGGTACAACCATATGGTAAGCGTGTACTATAATTTGGAAAGG
>APFE030817301.1:26225-49114 GCA_000404065.3 Pinus taeda | reverse complement strand
GAAGAGTGCTGTTGCAGTCAACTTTTGAATGCCTTCCTCAACCCCAAATTTAGCTCATGATAGCTCATTGGAAATATCTCTATGTCTAGGTATCATTTCACCTATCGAGAAAATCATTTGGCCAACCAAGCTAGGAGAAAATTGGATTTTCCCAAGGTCACTTCAGAGGTGTCTTTGATTCTCCTGAGGCAACGGTATTCTTGACATTTCTCTCAAACCATGACACCTGTGTAAAACGTGAAGGAGGTTTTTCTTATTTGGCATGTTATGGACAAAAACCTCTCTCATTTGCCCAAAATGCATCTTTTATTTCTCTGGAGCATCATTTGAGTGAAACCTATCCCGATGTGTGAAACAAGGAATTTTGTCGAAATGGAGCGAAATGAAGGGGATAAGGAGCTTCTAAATTCTTGGGGAAATTTTTGGGAGTGGGGAGGGATGTTAGGAAGCAGGGGAAAGTTGAATCTCAAAGATTGAGTGAGGGGAAGGGGTCCAAAAGGGAAAATCACAGGCCAAACCTAGAAAATTGCCAGGTTGTAGCTAGAAACTAGGGTTTGTGCAAAAATGACGATTTTGGGGGATCTGAGGGATGGGAAGTGTATGATAAGGTACTTTAAGATTAGGAGAAGGTGTATGAACATCAGGAAACAAGTTTTGCCATTGATTTGACCGTCCAAGAGAAATTGGCTTCAAAACCCTAGGAGAGGGAAATGAACTTGCCAAGGCACAACTGAAGCGTGAACAAGATGTGAAATGACTCATTAGACACTGAAATGATAATGAAAACCCTATGAATGGTGATAGAATCAGCTAAATGATGACATAGACCGCCATTTGGACAACTTTAGAAGGAGTAAAGCAAACCCTAGACCTAATGCCTAATGACCAAATTTTGCTTGAAAACTCTTTGAAATGACAAAATTTGACCTTGACACTTCAAAATAACTTTTTAAGAGCATGTTTGATCACTAGAGGAAGGCTGGAAAGACTGACACTAACAGACCACACTTCTAAGACCTTGGGGATACCAGGACAACTCCAAAGAAGGTGGTCACCCTTACATAACATGCAAGGGAATTTTACTTTCTGAGGCTGGTTGGAATATTTTTTTCATTAGTTGCATCGGTATCAATAACAGTTTGGTTGCCCCCTTGCTTATTTTGCTTCTTCTTCTCAGCTTCTTGGTTACTAGAATCCAGACTTTCACCAAGCAAAGAGGAAGAATGGGGTGAAGAAATAGGCGAAGAAGGCAAGGGGTCAACTTTAGGATCAACATGAAGTTCATTTTGTTCAGGTGGAGGAGAACTCGATTGAAAAGAATTTTGGACACTTGGAACCACCGAGGTCGAAAAAAAACCAAACTGGCAGACCAATGGTCAATCTAGGAAGGGACAACGTTACCATATAAGGAGCACCAATATTTCCAAAAGAAGGAAAATGACTAGGATTCCCGTTAGAGGGATTTCCTCGACTGGTAAACTCAGGAAATGTTGCCATCAATATCAACCTAAGATCTACTAAGGAGTATTTCCACAGGAAGGATGTTGTTCCATGGTCAATTAATTTTGGAATTTGAAACAAAAAAAATTCCTTTCATGTTTCAAGAGTTGAGAAAAGGACAAAAAGGTGACTCTAGTCACTTTCGTTGGTTTAGCGAGCTTGAAAGGACAATGCTCGATGATATTTTAAAATTTAAGGAGTTAGAAAAAATCGAAATGACTACTAAAGATACTCTAGGAAAAATGCATTACCAAGTAACCGTCAACTACAATATACACCTTAGAAAATAAATTTATTAAGGACTCGACGTACATGCAGGTAATCTCCCTGAATGATGTTTTTGGTGTATCACATTTACAGGGTGGCAAACTTGGCTTCCTATGGATAGAGATTGGCAACCTATGAGGGTCTCCCTTTATATACTCGATGGTACGAGGAGTACAAGTCCGTGCTATCACTGTCTAATGCAAGAGTATTGCAAACGACAATTGTTGAGTTTTATAGATGTTGGAACACGTCTCTAGCCTAGACCACTAAGTATGAGCGTTAATGTTTCAAATTATCCTTAGATTAATTGATATATTTTAAACATTTATCTTCAATTATGTTTCAGTTTTGGGCTCAAAACGATGTCACCTAAACACCTATGATGCAACTATATGAGAAAAGGAAAACATTATGTTTCTATGAAAGCTAGACTAATCAAGGGAAGAAATTTCATTCAATAATGCATCAAACAAAATGCATCATGCAAAATGCCTTCCACTAACTTTCACTTTCATCTTCCAAATACAATGCCAGAAGTAAAAAAAAAAAAAAAAAAAAAAAAATCACTTTTCACCATCCTAAATGCAACTCTTTCGAAAGAAAAATGGTTTTACTTTACAAAGATGCACTTATATGAATTATGCTTTTCTTTCCATTTTGAATGATTTAATGCACCTAATACATTTTTTAGATTTCAATCACTGAAAAATGTGATCTATTTTCAATGATGAATCTCAAAAAAAAAAACTTTTCAATGTAACTAATATAATGCATTTGCACGAAAAGTAAATTTCGAAATACAAGATAAAACAAATGCAAAACAGTGTTTTCAATGATTTCCACATAAAACAACACTCATTCAATCAACAAAACCAACATCTCAATGACACTCACAAGCAACAAGCGATGACCAATTGACTAGAAACCCTAGAATTCAATCAGATTTCTTCAAAGCCAATGAGACAAATTTTGCAAATTAATCAAGACAATCAATAAAAAACTAACAAATCCAAGCATATAGGATAGGAAAAGACCTTAGGGGCCAAGACACACTGGATTCTAAGGAAGAAACCTTAAAAATTCTCACATTCAAGGATCATCGCTACTTTATATACCCAAACCCGTGATGATTGGGTTATCATCGCTACTTTGCATAGGAAAACCCGTGATGGTCGAGGTCATCATCATTATTTTGTATAGAAAAAGTAGTGATGATTTCAACACAACCAAATAATGAAGAAATTTTTTTGCATCGCGACTGTACAGGTAAAGACTCGTGATGCCATTGCGACTATAATAGCTAAACTCGCGATGGGCGAGGAATATGGGAAAAAAAATATATTCCAAGAAACAATCTAGACTTTGCACTCTAAGGCAGTAATTAGTGATGGTATAAACCCAAACTGATGCAGACAAGTTGAGAAATCGATGGTTGGTCTAACTAATCGTAGGATCTAATTGAAGGAATGGATGGAAAGGGTTATAGCTTCCCCAGCGAATTCACCATTTTGTTGTCTAGGTAAATCCTCTCTGCGGACATAGGTGGTCCCTCTAGCCCAATGAGTGGGTCTATCAACTGAAGTGGCAATCTACTAGACACTTTCGTAAGTTACAATTGAAAAGAGAGATGAATAAGATGACCTACCTCATTCTGATGCTATCTCGATCTCCTTTGTTGAAGACCTTAGATCACTTGCATCATAGGCTCGTTCCTACTGTTCACAACGTTTATGCACCTGCACAAGAGATCAAGACAAAAAAATGCATGCAAATACAAATAGAATATTCAAAAGTAACCTACTTAACTGATCAAGGAATGCTAAGCTAAATGATACATGAGCATACACATTTAGGGAAAATGAACCAGTAGTTGTATATTAATAGAAAATAAAGGGAAACATACAACCAAGCCTTGATGTTGATAGGCTCTCCTTGAATGAATATCCAAGTCCAAGCTAATCTCTCCATGCACTCCTTCTCCAAGCCAAATGAGTATCATATAGGCATAATCTTAGCATAAGTGTGCAAATAGACATAGGCCAACCATTTGGGAATGGGATAGGATGAATATATAGGCTGGGAAAGGGAGTTAGGATCTCGCCAAAGATAGGAGTAGGCCCTTATCTCAAGGAGGTATCTCATAGGGATAAGACCAAGAGGCCAAGTTGGGAGAATTCGACCTCATCTATGTCAAACAACCTCCAGCTCATTGCTCTGTAAGCTTCTATATCACTAAGCTTCTCATCCTCTTTGGGGAAATTTCCTTTCTAGGATCATCGCGGGCATGCAAGTGAACAGAGTGATGCCATCGCCTGTCAAGTGCAGTGCAACAGGAGACCATCACTATTTTCAGTCTCATAAGCGTGATGATTCTTAAATTAGGTTTTTAGAGCTATTTCCTTCAGGGGAAGCTCAAGGAATTTTCCAATCAAAGTCTTAGGAAGGATTTGAACTGCATATATACTGCATGATGGTCATTTTTCAGGCAGGTCAGGGTATGTCACGAGGAAGTGCAGGAGGTGTGACAAAATAATGTGTAACACATATTCAAACCATGGTCAACTATAGTCAATCATATTCAACTATGGTTGAACATAATCAAACCATGGTAAAATGATGGTCAATCATAGTCAAACCATGTTCGATCATAGTCAAACCAAGTAAATGACTATGTTTGTTAGTCAACACTCTTCAACTTTGGTCAAACATAATCAAATATTATTATTATTGATTAATATTAATAGTCAAACATAGTCAACCACATTATTTAAACACAGTTAAACAAATATAACCTTGATAGTCAATGTTTAAATAGTTGACCATGATCAAACTTGGTTAACGCTATGTTTACCATATTTAACAATAGTCAACCTTGTTCACTCATAGTCATTCTCGGTCAATGTAACTCAACCATATTCAAGTATAGTCAACCATGGTTGACCAAAGTCAAACATTGTCAACCTTAGTTAACTAAGGTCATCCTCAATCGGTCACAAGAAAGACTTATTTTTTTTATAATAAAAATAGTAATATTAATAAAGTTGCCTAATCCTAATAATAATAATAATAATATTAATATTGTCACCTCACCCGAATGGGGGTGATAGATGATGGGATATCGGAAAAGGTGGCAAGGGATCTCCACCCTACACCCCACACTTGACCTGGGAAGAGAGACCGCTTGGCAAGTGGGATGCATGTAGTCACAAATGTGGAGTCCAATCACTAAGTATTGAAAATTAATGGTATTCACAATAATTGTACTAGCAGTGCACCTAATGCGCGAATGGTGGCTTAGATGATGGTGGTTGGGTACCTTGTGGACTTTATGTGTAATACTATTGGTTGGGATTATTCTGTAGTTCTTCACAATTTTTTTCTCCAAGGAGCAAATCCCAGGTCTAAGCACAATAGAGGAGAGGGGACTCTCGGGAGATTTTGGTCTTGTAAACCTGAGTAAGAAGGAGGCTCTTTGCAGTAAGGAATTAAGCATGGCGAGGATAGATGGGAGAATCTTTATGAAATCCATAGACTACATTTCTAATTTTGTTGTGAAAGAGTCATTTGTTGAGGCTCTCTAGGTAATTCATGCTAGGCTCAAATCTCTTGATCTTGTTTATTTCTATTCATTGGTTGTTCAGGTTCTATGTAGCTTTTGGAAAGCTCAATGTGGTGTTTTAGAATTATGATATGAAAGATGGCATCTTAATGTGCACACTCTGAATGATTTCGGGAAGTGAAACAATTTGGCGTGGCTCTAGCGGATATTTATACCCACCTTAGGCAACCGACTAGTAACCGGGGGTGAGAGTTTGAAGGCTTATTCAAATACGAGGTCTCATCTGCCCTAATGCCCCGCATTTGTAGGTCTAAAGGTGTTTTTTTAGTGTGAAGTGGTGGGAGGGACTTCTCTTATCTGGGTTTGAAGTGGTGGACAGGCACATGGTCGTTGCTCTAATACATGTATTGTGTATCCCTATGGTGGTTAGGAAAAATATGTGTGGCCTATATAGTGTGTGGTGGGGATCATGGGTAGCTGACATACTCTCCTATTCACGGCTATACACTCGACCATGTATCTGGGGTCAATGGTGTTTTAGTGAAGGAATTTTTTGGGCTCAAGAAGACCTTGGTGAAAAGCATAATATGAACTATGCAAGATGAAGGACGAATCACAGGTTGGAGATGAGAAGAGTCCAATGTCATTAGCTAGAATGGGATAAGGGACAACGTGAAACAATGGGTCCTCCATTTCCCTACTTCCTCCCTCTAGCTAGAAAATCTCCCTCACGGGATGACACTGTTAATATTCTTCAACAACTGCACAATTCATTGGTCCAACTTAACTGGGCATGACAAAATGAGCATAATGATATCCTTGACTTCATGAACCACCCGCGACACAATACGTGGGAAACACATGACAAAATGGTGAGTCTTTGGCGAGAATAGAGGCACATTCAGGAGTAGTTGGTTTGGTTGGAAACCAAGATAGCTACCATGTAGGGTCATGCCTGTTGGGAGTTCAAACCCCCATCTTCTTTAAGCTTAGCTCCAAAACATCCTGTTTTGGTAAATTTTGATGATAACTAATGCATTTCAATTATTTTTTTATGTTGTTAGTCTTTTGGCAATGGTTTTAGGTTAGTGTTTGTAGATCACTATCTCTTTGGAAATATATCATGTACTTAGGCATGGCGCTGTTGGCCAATAAATCTAGTAAGAGTGAGGCCAACATGTTTTTGAAATAAACCATGAAACAATGTAACCTTTTGAAGTAATGGAAATTCTCATTTTACAAAAAAATATATATTAATATTGTGACCTTGGAATGATACATAGATCTACCCAATGTCGCAATGCCACATTACATTGATATTTATCCAACATTGCAATATCACAAGAATTGTTGCAATGTTACGTTACATCACATCTTATCCATTGTCGCAATACAATATTACAAAATTAGTCAACCACATAGTAATGTGGTTGACTATGTTCGACCATGTTTGACTATGTTTGATAAACAACATGCTTCAACTTCGGTTAAAGATATTCACCTATTAATATTATTGATTTATATTAATAATCAAACATATCCAACTACATTAGTGAAAGGTACTCAAACAAAGTCAACCTTTATATCCTATGTTTAAATAACTGACCATGATCAAACTTGGTCAACCCTATATTTACCATATTTAACAATAGTCAACCTTGTTTACTCACAGTTGTCCTTACTCAACATAACTTGACCATATTCAATTATTGTCAACCATGGTTGACTAAAGTCAAACACTTTCAACCTTGGTCAACTAAGGTCATCCTTGGTGAGTCACAATCAAGATTTGAAAATGCTTAATAACATTAATATTAATATTAATAAATTTGACTAATAATAATAATAATGAGATTGACTATATTATTATTATTATTATATGATTACATATAATATTAATAGTTTACCATGATCACACTCGGTGAACCCTATAACATTATTATTAATATTAATAAAGTTGACTATTAATAATAATATTAAGTTTGACTATATTACTCATATTCAATTATAACCAACCATGGTTGTCTAAAATTTATCATTGTCAACTTTGTGGAGTACCAAGGAAGGTATGTTTTGATGGTCATTTCGGTATCTTTTCATGAAAACTCAAAAGCCTTTTGCATGGGAAACTTAGATAATAATAAGAACTTATAACAAAACACGAGAAATTAATAAGAAGCACTGATAAACGTCGTTTCTATGTGAAGGAGGGTGAAGAAGCAGAAGGTGGCCATTCAAAGAGTAAATATAAAGACGAGCTAACTGTTGTCCTTGTGACGGGAGACCAGAAGTGAACCAGATCGACACGGATCAGCCCAAAATAGGATGTGGAGATACCAGTGCGGAACAAAAGAAGGAAGAAGTAACGCAGCATTAATGATTCTGCGTATCCCACAGGATCTTAGATCCTGAGGGATCGTTGTTTTACCTATTTTTGTATCTAGATGTCACCGCCATTCCTCCTATAAAAAGGGATAGCATCGTTGGTTACAGGGGGTAATTTCTCGGAAGTGTGTAATTTCTTTGAAGAAAGATCTGGACTATGATCTTTATGCTCTATTGAAGACTTGAGTTTATGTACTTTTATTGCATGCTTTAATACAGACTTGTTCGCTTTTTATCTTTGAGCCTGGATTCATCTTAAGCGGTGTACCCCTGGAGGCTAAGGGCCCGGCCCTGGAGGACACTTGATCTTGTATTATTACGCGTGGTTTCCGTGTGGTTTGTCTTAGACGTAATCTGGTAATTTGCTATGTTTTGAGAATATTCTATTACATGCTCTGTTGTGATTAAGTTATTTCGTGTTCTTGAACTTTATATCGATGCTATGTTATTTTATCAATTCTTGAAGTATTGATCAATTCCTACAAGACACTATTACTTTATTATAGAACTCTTCACGATTGTGTTTTGCATTATAACAAGTCAACTGGAAAAGTCTGTTTCACATGGTTATCGAATGTGACTATTCTTTATTATGAGATGCAGTCGTATGTGTTTTAACAGAAGCAGATTAAGTATGGTGTGTTTCTAAGATTGAGAGACTGATGTTTTGATTGGCATGGTTAAATAGATTTGCAGCTTAAAGGACTCGGTTATTGTTTATTTCAATTGTTGTTCTATTCTTGGATTGCTGTTCCATTTACTTGCTGTTCCATTTACTTGTTGTTCCATTTATTTGTTGTTCCATTTCCATATTGCTAATTTGCTGTTTCTTGAGGACAGACTTAGGTTGTAGTGGACCCCAGCATCTGCTACCTGGTCCCCAGACCTCTGATCTACTCCCATCAGCTATGAAAGGGATGTGTTATTGCTACCAAGCCCTTGGCTGATGTGTTGTTCCATTTCATTGTCATTTCTTTTATCTGATGTTTCATTTCTAATCATTAAGAAGGATCCCAGGCTATAGCGAGCCCAGCATTTGCTATTTGGCTCCCAGACCTCTGATCTATTCTCATCAGTTATGAAAAGGATGGGTTACTGCTGCCGAACATTTGGCTGATGTAATACTTGGTGTGATTTGGTCTTCTGAAGTAGTTAAGTTGTAGGTCTGCATTACTTTTACCTGCATAGCTTTTGAATAGTTGTACTATAAGCATTACTCTGGCAAATGCTAGCCTCAGACTGAGACACCCTTTGAAATAACCAGACGATCCCGGATTGACATATTAATGTAAGGTAACTAGAGGTGAAAGAGACCCTTGTTATAGCTCTACATTTTGGCGCCGTTGCCAGGGAAGGAGTGTAGCCATTTGTCTTTTCCAGGGTAGTGTATGAACCTGCTAGGGAAGAATTGGGTTTTGAAAATGGAAGGTAAGAACCTACGTGCGGAGCATGTAAAAGCCCTGCTCCTTTTCCCGCTTTCCTACAGATTTGTTGTTATCTGCTTAAAATTTGGTAGTTAAATTGAGTGCATGACTAAGCAGAAAAAGCTAGAGAAAAATCCCAAACCGTTACCAAAACCAGAAAAAGCTAAGGGACCAGTGACCCTTGGTCGATCGACATACATAGACGAAATCTATAAGAAAGTTGAATCTCAGCCTTCAGTAGGACCCAGGAAAGTTACTTCCAAACAACCTACTAGTTCCCTTCAGGCCTCAGGCTCACCATTTGAAGCCTTTGCTGAGGTGCATAGTCAGACTGACGAACAGGACTTTCAAGAAATTGAAAATTCTATTCTAGAACGACTGCAGGAAGGGAACCTAAGTAATCTCTGTGAAGGAGAAGGGGAAATAGGCGAAATTGGAGAGCCAAAATCTCCTCCTAGGATAACTCAGCCATTAAATAGCCCAAACAAGGGGAGCGCGGTAAAAATTATTATTGAAGACACCCTATTTGCTCAGACAGAAATTCCAGATAGAGGAAGTGCTATTAAAACTATTCCTGTTAAAAACATTCCTCCTCAACCTAGGAATACCCTCTTAGATCTTCTGGAAGGGTATTGGCATATATTTGATCCAATGGCTCAAAATCCGCCAAACACCCAAACCTCTACATTACAATACCCCATAGTGGATTCCGCAGCAAATGCTCCTATGAAAGTAATTCCCCTTCAACACATTCCTACATTTCACGGACTCACATCAGAGGACCCCAATGCATTCTTATTCGAATTTGATGTGCTATGCAGGGGGTATGATTACACCACTGACCCCCAGAAACTCAAATTGGTCCCCTCCACTTTGAAATGGGTAGCTTTAAGATGGTTTATGGGATTAGGTGGTGGAGTTATAAATAACTGGGAACAAATGAAAGAGTCTTTCCTAAACAAATATCAAGATTACTGTAGGTCTAGAGAACTAAAAGATGAAATATTTCAGATGATAGCTAGACCCAATGAAACATTAGAAGAATACGTGGAGCGTTTCCAGTATAATCTGCAAAGGTCCCCTTATGCATCGTTGCCTTTGCCTGACAATGTGTTGAAAACAACATTAATAAGGGGCATGAAAGAACAGTGGATTGAAACACTAAACATTATGGGGAAAGGGGATATATATCAGGAAATTTTTGCTGACATAATTGATTTATGTATCAGGAGTTCGAGAGGCAGTACACGAATCAAACCAGCAGAACATGATCGATTTGCACGGGAAAACAAAATTTCATCAGAAGGAGTAACACGTGTGGAAATTGGGAATTTATTTGAAAATTTTAAAACTGATATACTAGGAACACTAACTACACAATTGGACGTTTTGCAGGCTAAGCAGAAAAAAATGGAGGCAGAACAAAATTTAGCAATCTTCTACCCCAGGTGTAGGAAGAAGCATAGCCATAAGGAGTGTCCATTAGATACAGTTCAGACATGCGCCATTTGTACAAGGGATCACTCTACAGAAAGTTGTCCCTCATTACCTGGACTGAAAGCTGTCTATAAGGAAGCAGAAGAAGAACCAGAGGCAGTATATCTACTTAACCAGCATCGTCAATGGCAGACACGACAAACTGGTATGTTTTCAGACCTAGCTTCTTCTTTTCAGTATCCGTAGTACAATACTCAACAGTATAATACATGGCAAAGTTAGTTTCAACCCCCATTTCCAAATTGATCATCACAGTCGTACCCTTCTGCAAACCCGTGGCTAAATCCGACAAGCCAATCTGGCTGGTCGAATCCTCCTTATCCCCCACCATACTGGCAAAACAACCCATATCCACAGCAATGGCCTCCCCCCACTTCACAAAATTCAGTCTGGCAGAA
Source organism: Pinus taeda (assembly GCA_000404065.3). Lineage (NCBI taxonomy): Eukaryota > Viridiplantae > Streptophyta > Pinopsida > Pinales > Pinaceae > Pinus > Pinus taeda. The sequence goes on along the minus strand of APFE030817301.1, from coordinate 38,084 downwards.
TAACTAGCAGAGACCAACACAGGAGCCAGTAGGAAACATTCCTTTCCCTCAACCTACACTGCCAGCTTTACAGCAAAACCCCCAATCTAACCTTAGACCTCAACTCCCAGCCCAGCCCAATCCCAATCCAAATAACAGACCGGTCCAAGCACTCCAAATTTTAGAAATGCCAAAAGAAGGACCCGATCTGATGGAGTGCAATGATCTGTAGCTAAGATCTGGGTGTATTATTCAAACAGAGGGAAACAAAACAGTTCAGATTGAAGATCAGTTACCTAGAGAACAGATGTTACAAGAAGAGGATGAAAACAGACAACAAACTCAGAATCAAGCAACTACATCCTCTCCTCCGTTCCCTGAACGTTTAGTCATACCTCGACCTCTACAACAACCTAATTTTGACATTCTCAGAGAATTACAAAATTTGTACATAAAAATTCCATTCCTTCAGGCCATTCAGGATATTCCCATATACGCTAAAACTATCAAGGAATTGTGCATAAAAAGACCGAGAAGGAATGTAATAGATAATCCAAGAGTTCAGGTAGTCGGCACTTTATCTGACCTATTATCAGGAAAGGAAACACCTATTAAGTATGAAGACCCAGGTAACTGTTCAAATTTAGGGTAAAATCTTAAGCAATGCTTTAGTTGATCTTGGGGCTACAATTAATATATTGACCACTTCTACTTGCCAAAAATTAGGAATTACATCTGCAGAACCCACTTCAACTTTGCTGGAACTGGCTCATCGATCTGTGGTTAGACCAGAAGGCATACTGCATGATGTTATGGTCTCAGTTGATTCCTGGGAATACCCAACTTATTTTCTAATAATAAACCCTAAAACCCGACTAGATGGACATCCATTGATCTTAGGAAGGCCTTGGCTCGCTACCGCTGATGCCTATATTGGCTGTCGGCAAGGAAACATGATCATAACTAAGGGAGCAGATATTAAGAACTTAGTACTATATCCCCTAGCACAGCCAAGCATCACAATAGTCAAAACTAATAGGCACTCTGTATCATATCTTACTGACAACATTAGATCTCCATTAACTATACAAGAGGCGCTAGAGTTCAAAAATCAAACAGAAGATGATGCCATCAGTAACTTTATTAGTCAAACTGAACCCACATCTCGTACCCAGTGTCATATGATAAAAGTAGCATTTGATAACGAAGTAGAAGAGGAACCTCTGAATGATGTGCATGACCATACAATCCCTGTCACCTCAGTTGCACATAGTAAAACAGTAGAAATCGAACCTGGGAAGACCTTAAACATTAACGCCAACCTTACACCGGAACAAGAGACAAAACTCATCCATATCTTAACAAAACATAAAAATGCATTTGCATGGGATTACCCCGATATGAAAGGAATTGATCCTCAATTGTGTACACACCACATCTACATAGAAAATGATGCAAAACCTGTGAGACAACCTCAGAGAAGGCTAAACCCTCATCTAAAATAAGTAGTAAAAGCTGAGCTTCAAAAAATTTTAGATGTTAACTTTATCTACCCCATCTCTGATAGTAAATGGGTCTCCCCACTTCTGGTGGTACCGAAAAAGAATGGGAAGTGGAGAATCTGTGTGGACTATAGAGAACTAAACAAGGCAACACAGAAAGATCATTTTCCTCTCCCATTTATCGATCAAGTATTGGATACTTTGGCAGGCAAGAAATTTTTTTCTTTTCTTGACGGCTTCAATGGGTATAACCAAATACAGATTGCCCCTGAAGATCAGGATAAAACTACTTTTACTTATCCTTGGGGAAGGTTTTCTTACCTAGTTTTACCTTTTTGTTTATGTAATGCCCCTACCACATTCCAAAGGGCTATTCTTAGCATATTTGCAGATCTGATAAATGAAGGATTGGAAGTATATATGGATGATTTCACTCCATACGGAGAAGAGTTTGATCCAGCATTGGAAACACTAGAAAAAGTTCTACAACGCTGTATAGCTACCAGGCTTTGTCTAAGCCACGAAAAATGCTACATGATGATGACAGAAGGACTTATTCTAGGACACTATATTTCAGCAGCTGGCATTCAGGTAGACCCAGCCAAAATCCAAATACTTTTGCTTATTCCTACTCCTACTACTCAAACATAGGTACGTAGTTTTCTTGGATTCTCTAGTTATTACAGAAGATTTGTAGAACATTATTCACGTATTGCTGCACCATTGTATGCACTAACTGGTAATATTGATTTCCTTTGGATAGAAAAATGTGAACGTGCTTTCAATGATCTGAAAAAGCTTGTATCTACAGCCCCAGTCCTTCGCGGACCAAACTGGGATTTGCCATTCCAGATATCATCCGATGCCTCATATACAGCCATTGGAGCGGCCCTTGGTCAGGAGGAGGATAGAAAACCATACACTATTTATTACATTAGCAAAAATCTATTTCCTACTGAATTAAATTATACTGTAAATGAGAAAGAATTCTTAGATGTTAAACATGCTATCAATAAATTTAGACATTACATCACTGGATATCCCGTCATCTTGTACACAGATCATTTTGCTATAAAGTATTTAGCAAATAAACCTGTCACACACGGAAGAATAACCAGATGGCTAATTTTATTGCAGGAGTTCGACATTACAATCAAGGATCGACTTGGAAAAGAAAACCCCGTAGCTGATTTCCTCTCAAGAATGCTAAAACCAGTTGATGCAGCCGCAGTCAAAGATCAGTTTCCAGATGAGCATCTATTTGCTGTTACTGTTCAAACAACCTGGTATGCTGATGTCGCCAATTACCTAGTAGTAGGTAAGTTACCAAAACATCTAACCCCTAATGAGCAAAAACAAATTGTCCAGCGAAGTACCAGATTTTCTTGGATTGGGGGTTGTTTGTTTTACACAGGGGCAGACATGCAGATCAGGCGGTGCATTTGACAAGATGAAATCTTTGATATATTGAAAGCATGCCATGACCAACCATGTGGTGGACATTTTGCTGATCGCAGGACTGCACATAAAGTGTCACATACAGGGTATTATTGGCCCACAATTTTTAAAGATGCAAAGAAATTTGTCCAAGCATGTGATAGTTGCCAGAGGGTGGGACAACCTAGTCACTCAGATGAGATGCCCTTGAAACCACAGATACTCATTGAACCATTTGAGCGATGGGCCCTTAATTTTCTAGGACCAATCAACCCACCATCAAACCAGAAAACATACATTCTAGTGGCAACAGAATATGTCACCAAGTGGGTTGAAGCAGAGGTCTTGCCCAGAGCTACAGAAGAATCTGTTATACAGTTCTTGCTCCATTTATTTGTGCGCTATGGCCTCCCTAGAGAGATAATAACATGATGGAGGGCCACAGTTTGCTGGAAACAGAATAGCGGAAACACTCAACAATTATCATGTTCAGCACAAAATGACCACTCCATATCACCCACAGGCAAATGGGCAAGTAGAAAGCAGCAACAAGATAATAGAAACCATTCTAACCAAAACAGTTGTATCACATAGACGCGATTGGGCTGCCAGACTACCAGAAGCACTGTGGGATTATAGAAAAACATGGAGAAGCACCACTGGCCACTCACCTTACCAGCTTATGTTTGGAAAACAACCTATTTTTCCTATAGAATTTGAAATCCGGACATTACGGACAGCACAAGAAGTAGGGTTAGACTTAACCGAAGCACAAACTAATCGATTGCAACAAATTAATGAGCTGGATGAAATTAGACTTTCTGCACTTCAACATACTGCCTTGATACAACAAAAAAGAGCTAAGTGGCATGATGCTCTCATCAAAAACAGAGTCTTCCATGAAGGAGACTGGGCTCTTTTATACGACTCTAGATTTCAGGACTTCCCCGGGAAACTCCAGACTCGTTGGCTGGGACCATATGAAATCCAGAAAGTACATGACAATGATACCCTCACACTGATTACCATTGATGGTTCTGGGTATACCTTTAAGGCAAACGGCCATCGAGTCCGTCTCTATCGCAAACCACTTACCCGGGAATCCTTCTGCCAACAATTACGCCAAGATACAGACATGGAGATCCTAAGGGAGGAAGACAAGTCTCCTCCACCAGTAACTCACTAAGAAGTTTATTTCTCCTTACAAATTGTATATAATTGTTAGAATTATTTTTGTACATATTGTTACAGCATGTTTTGATTTTTGCTGTTCCTTTTTCAAAAGGAATAGCACTTATGATTTTTGCTGTTCCTTTTTCAAAAGGAACAACACTTGTGATTTTTGCTGTTCCTTTTTCAAAAGGAACATCACTTGTGATTTTTGTTGTTCCTTTTTCAAAAGGAACAACACTTGTGATTTTTGTTGTTCCTTTTTCAAAAGGAACAACACTTGTGATTTTTGCTGTTCCTTTTTCAAAAGGAACAACACTTGTGATTTTTGCTGTTCCTTTTTCAAAAGGAATAGCACTTGTGATTTTTGTTGTTCCTTTTTCAAAAGGAACAACACTTGTGATTTTTGCTGTTCCTTTTCCAAAAGGAACAACACTTGAGTGTTTTTTCTGTTCCTTTCTAAAAAAAGAACAACATTTGAGTGTTTTTTCTGTTCCTCTCTCAAGAAGAACAACACTTGTGTGTTTTTGCTGTGTCCGTAACGAATAGCATCGTTTGATTTTTGTCGGTCTTTTTCCAAAGGAACGACACTTGTTTGATTTTACTTAACGTCACCAGTAATTCCCACTGCTCCTTTCTTCAAACCAACAACCATTGTTGTGCCCTTCCTTGAAAAAGCACTACTCATAAAATTTGAAATAGTTTGTTCCTTCTCAAGGATGTGGAATGCTAATGATCTTTCGAGTCTTTTTGAATACAGCTATCTACTTATGTGATGAAATCAAAAGCACAGTATGCAGGAATCAGTAAATCACAAATCGCTATCCTTATAAGTGACTGCCCTGAATTGGTGAAAGCATGTAAGGAAAAGATATGCTTATTTATTACCTTTTGTTGCATTGTTCCACTAACTCTGTTTTGATTGGCTCTCTCTATCATGCTGATTCTTTTATCTATGTTTATCATTTCATCAATAAGATAAAAGAGTCTATACCTTCCTATTTGGATTTTCAGGCTTCTTCCACCATTCCTACTCTTAAGTAGTGTTGAACCACCCTTTGTGTATAAACAAGAAAGGTTCTCTATTAAAATCAAGAAAGAAAAGAGCAAATAAGCCAAGCAGTTTTGTCAAAATTGCAGGATAGGGAGTCTCATTACGAGCTGGCCTACCATGATCATCAGGATGGAAGTGAAGTGGCATTCCCATCAGGGCCACCACACCCAGGAAATGGTCCAAGATGTATACTAAAATAAGTAAATAACCCTTGGAACAGGAGGTCTCACCACGAGCCGACCTGCCCACTATTCGCTCCTTCCTCGTGAATGGAACTATGACCAATGGGTTACCAAGCCTGCATAGTGGCCTACAGTTTTGACATCATATAACACTTCCTCGCATACACAAAGGACTATGGTTCCCAGGGTGAAACAAACAACTCTGCCAAGGTTATGGACACCTGTCGACAGCAGAGCTCTATTAATGGTATTGAAGTCATAACCTTTACACCAATGGGTAAGGAAATTAGAATCTTTGTATCTTATGACGTGATAATTTAATTACCCAACCATATACCACATGACCATTTATTACCGCCAATCATTACGGAGCTAGTGACAGTGACCGCATGAGACTCACTAATTATGGAAAATGTCTATTCCCGAACTTCCATCAACTCACCGCAGTTGCTTACGCATTAAAAGCAATCTACCTTTTCACCTCGATTCCAGTAATATGCTGTTTTTGCGGACATGGCATATTTTCATAAGCTGCCCCATAAAGGCCTCGCAGACGAAGCAGACGCAACTCCTTCATTTGACGGCTGGGACAGCCTATCATATTGCGGGGGGGGGGGGGGGGGGGGAGTAACCTCATCATTCTTCAAAATACGTGTCAGATCATCATTCGAAAAGATCTTGTACTCGAGCACAACACGGCTCAACGGTATGATCATTTGCCATTTTTTGTTTTTTTCTGCATGAATCGCTATTCAAAGTATTTCCATTGCATACTCCGTTGCATTTGAATTTAAACGGGAAACACGCCACCAGCTTCTCTGTGTCTCAACGAACAACTGCTTTTCTTTTGAGAATTTGCAAGAGAAGCCATGGGAGGAAGGTCAGTCCGAAGAGAAACACAAACATTGACTGTTTTAGCTATAGCCCGAAGAATCCTGAAAAAAGCAGGATGGTTGACTTACCTCAACCGCCTGAAGGAGTCCAACGAAACTGTGGCGAAGGAATTTTTACAAAACTGCAGGAAGAACACTCTATAATCAGAGGAAAACGAATAGAGGTCACAAACGATATAATAGCAAAAGTCACAGGATTACCGGCCATAGGACCAATATGGACAATAAAAAAGGAAAGACTGCAGAAGATTGTGGAAATATTCCAGGATGAAGGCCAGAATTTAACAGTTCGCGGAAAAGGGGTGCTACCAGCAATGCTAGGAGAGCCATGGGCAGAATTGGCGAAAATTGTCTAGAGCTACATTACTTGCGAAGGCAGAAAAGACGTGGTAAGACCACGACATCTAAAACTCCTAGCTGTCCTAAAACAAAAATGCTCTGTGAATTTACCTGCATTGCTTAATTCGCTATTACATGATGTGGCACGTAGTATGAAAAAGGCACAGCACAAAGAATCTGTGGTTAGCCACCATGGATTAATTTGCTTGATAGTAAGCCATAGTCTTACCCAGCAGCTGGGAAGAACTCATTGATATTATTAATGAAAGGGCGGCCACATCTGGATGCCCAGAAAAATGAAAACAAACTGATAGCACACCCCAGCGCCCTGAGAAACGAAAGAAGGATGCTTGCACAGAAGTGCAAGTTGAAAAGCAAGCTGAAAAGCAACTTGAAGAACAACCCGATGCTGGTACATCTGAACAACCAGCAAACCGTAGGAAGTCGGCACGGCTTGCAGGGATACAAGTAGAGATAAAGAAACCCCGGGCTCGTATGAGCCAAGCAATAGAGATTATAGATGAGCAATCGGTAGAGATAGATACAGAATATGAAAGTAACGAGGACGTAGAACAGTCCACAGGGACATAGGCGGAAGAGGAAAACAACAGAGAAACAAAACAGTCCGCCAAAGAAGAAACAAAAGAGGAAGATGAAGAATAATCAGCGGAAACAGAACAAGATGAAGAAGAAGGAGTCGAGAAGGAAGAGAGTGAGCGGCCCGAGCAGGAGGAAGAAATGGAATAGTAGGAGGGAAGCCCAGTACAGAACCCGATCGGGGAAGACGAATTGGCCAATATTCTGGCCAATATGGGCCAGTATGGCCAACCCCTGACTCCATCCAACCTCCAGACCAGAGAAGAAACCCAGGAAAAAGATGCACCCAAGGAAGTTCATTCGGAAAAAGCAGAAATAGAAATTCCACTCGTCCATGATGAGAAGAAAACATAAGATATCAGGCAGGAACAACCTGTTCCTGATTAGAAGGCACCAGAGGAGAATCCAGAGGAAATAAGGGTAGAGGAAGAATTGGCCCAGGAAACAGCAGAGCCAGGAAAGGTTCTTACCCCGGATCGACCACCTCAAGATGAAAATCCAGAAATTAGTCACACTCCAACCTGCGGCAAACATTCAGCTATTCTTTCTGAAAAATTGAGAGAAATAAGGGAATTGCAAAAAGAAAAAGGGACACTGTTAAACGTGATAGTCAGGCTTCGCCAGCGGATCAGGCTTCTAACAACAAGACAAAGGGGGGTAAGGACCTCAACAAGAAAAGTTTCGGCCACGCCAATAAGACCCCGTAAGAATAAGAGGCGAAGAACCAGGAGCCGTTCCACTACCCAAAACCCTGACAGGAGCCAAACTGTTGTTCCTAATGAAGCAGAAAGACAAAATGCTGTTCCAATTGAAACAGAAGAACAGTCTGCTATTCCATTTGAAAAGGAACAACAGTGGGCTAGAGTTCGTGTTAAAATTGAAACAGATAATAAAATGGTTCAGACGGAGGCACCACCTTCGGGAGTAATAAGGGTTATGAATTCCAAGCAACGTAATAAGAAAGTTCAAGTACAACTCCCAGCCTCCACAGATGCATGGAAAAAGGACCCAAAAACAAGAACCCTTCACCATCATTTGAAGCAAGCCTAGCAAGAAGCAAAAAGGCTCAGGGAACAAACAGTCCCCTGTGAAAAGTATGAGGAATTACAGCAACAGTTAAGAAATGTCAACCTGTCAGAAAGCCAAGCCTTTGAAGGATGGCAAAAGGAGCAAGAAAAAGTTGCCAAGGTAACCCGTAGATTAGATGTAGTTATTAAACAAATGGATACCTTGTGTGCTCTGTATAATGATGCTTTAGCATGTAGGGACCCCGCCAAAAATTATGCCCTATTTCTAATGGAAAGATACTTGCAATTGAAAATTAAGGCCGTTAGGGCAAGTTCTCCTATAGAAATTAATACTATAGATGATTTTATAAACTGCTGTAAGCATTATGGGGTAAAGGTACAAAGGTTATTATGTGAATTTTATCTGCATAACCTTGTACTAGAGCAAGAAACCGAGCTAAACCCTAGTCCTTTTGTTGGAGACATTCAATTACAAGCATTCATTTCATTTGTAGTCAATCAAATTAAATGGCTCAAAGCCTACAATGCATTTCAGAGACAAGAAAATGGATTAGACCTATGGGTAAGAGCTGAACCTAGAGACCTGGAGCAGTTATGGAGAAGTCATAGAAATCTTATGAGGACTCCGGGGGTGATTGAAGCACTAGGACCCATGCATGAATCAATAATTCGGCAAGGGCTTGAGTTCTTTGCTTCTATCAAAGACCCTGCCATTGAAGCTGCTAAATTTTGATATCGAGTGTCTAATCTGAACATTCAGCTCCGAGATCCATTTAAGTATGAAAATTTCAAGCTTGCTTCTAACTGATTCCCCCTATATGGTGAAATTATTTTGAGGGCAGGACCATCCTGGTTAGGATATAGGTTCAGGAGTCCAATTATTTGGCATCCTGCGCCCGGATACCAAGCCTTGTATGAGATGCCCGAGGGCTAGACGAGCCATTTCTTTGATCATCTAGTTTCGCATCATGGGTGTAGGCCTCCACACGAGATTCCATCTCCAGCCTACTCCCTCACTACTCTTCATGTCAACTATAATGTTTTCATGAGGCCATGAAAAAGGGTAAGATGGGGGGTGTGTGGAGTACCAAGGAAGGTATGTTTTGATGGTAATTTCGGTACCTTTTCATGAAAACTCAAAATCCTTTTGCATGGGAAACTTAGATAATAATAAGAACTTATAACGAAATACGAGAAATTAATAAGAAGCGCTGATAGACGTCGTTTCTATGTGCAGGAAGGTGAAGAAGCGAAAGGTGGCCATCCAAAGAGTAAAGATAAAGACAAGTTAACTGCTGTCCCTGTGACGGGAGACGGGAAGCGAACTAGATCGACACGGATCAGCCCAAAACAGGACGCAGAGATACCAGTGCAAAACAGAAGAAGGAAGAAGTAACGCAACATTAATGATTCTGCGTATCCCTCATGATCTTGGATCCTGAGGGATCGCTGTTTTAGCCTATTTTTGTACCTAGATGTCTTCGTCATCCCTCTTATAAAAAGGGATAGCATTGTTGGTTATGGGGGGAATTTCGGATCAATTTCTGGGAAGTGTGTAATTTCTTTGAAGAAAGATCTGGACTATGATCTTTATGTTCTGTTGAAGACTTAAGTTTCTGTACTTTTATTGGATGCTTTAATACAGACTTGTTCACTTTTTATCTTTGAGCCTAGATTCATCTTAAGCGGTGTGCCCCTGGAGGCTAAGGGCCCGACCCTGGAGGACACTTGCTCTTGTATTATTACGCTTGGTTTCCGTGTGGTTTGTTCATAAAAGTAATCTGGTAATCTGCTATGTTTTGAGTATATTTCATTACATGCTCTGTTGTGATTCAGTTATTTCATGTTCTTGAACTTTATATCGATGCTATGTTATTTTATCAATTCTTTAAGTATTGATTAATTCCTACAGGACACTGTTATTTTATTATAGAATCCTTCACGATTGTATTCTGCATTATAACAAGTCATCAGGAAAAGTCTGTTTCACATGGTTATTGAACGTGACTATTCTTTATTATAAGATGTAGTCGTATGTGTTTTAACAGAAGCAGGTTACGTATAGTGTGTTTCTAAGGTTCTATAGTATTGTTCTATTATATAAGATTGAGAGATTGATGTTTTGATTGAGTAGATCTGTAGTTTAAAGGATTTGGTTATTATTTATTTTAAATGCTGTTCCATTTACTTGATGTTCCATTTATTTGCTGTTCCATTTCCAGATTGCTAATTTGCTGTTTCTTGAGGATGGACTTAGGTTGTAGTGGATCCCAGCATTTGCTACCTGGTCCCAAGACCTCTGACCTGCTCCCATCAGCTATGAAAGGGACGTGTTATTGCTACCAAGCCCTTGGCTGATGTGTTGTTCCATTTCATTATCATTTCTTTTATCTGCTGTTTCATTTCTAATCATTAAGAACGATCCCAGGTTGTAGCGAGCCCAGCATCTACTATTCGGTTCCCAGACCTCTGATCTATTCTCATCAGTTATGAAAAGGATGGGCTATTGCTGCCGAACCTTTGGCTGATGAAATACTTGGTGTGATTTGGTTTTTCGAAGTAGTTAAGTTATAAGTTTGCATTACTTTCCTTGCATAGCTTTTGAATAGCTGTACTACAAGCATTACTTTGGCAAATGCTAGCCTCAGACTGAGACACCCTTTGAAATAACCAGACGATCCCGGATTGACATATTAATGTAAGGTAACTAGAGGTGAAAGCGACCCTTGTTATAGCTCTACACTCGACAACTGCAAGAATCGACTAGTATACTCCTCATATGTCATAGATCCCATATTCAACTCATAGAACTCCTTTGCCCTATCATTATTGTATCTTTTAGATAGATACTTCTTCCTAAAAAGTCCCTCAAATTCACTCCATGTTAGCTCCTCTTCTCGAATGCCTATGAAATTCTTCACGTCTTCTTACCAAATGTCTTCTTTACCTTCAAGACTAAATGTAGCTATGCTGGCTTTCATATTTTCTAAATAATCATGCATTTTTAAAAACTTATTCATCAAAATAAACCAATATTATGCATATTATGCCTTCTTCATTTCTCTATAAAGTGTAGGAGGCTTTGCTTTCTTGAACTCCTATGTCAAGTATTGCTTCTCACTCCTCCTATACAGATGGTGGCGGTGATGACTATGATGTTTCTTTGAACCAAAACTAGAATATAACCTATGTTCATTACCCCTCTTGCCAGGTGTATCAAAGAACCTACAATCTATGGCTATGCCATCCTTATCAAACATGTAACATGATTGAGATCTATTTCCATATGCCCTATTGGTCATTTCCTCTTGTCTATTGATCCAGGAGGAACTCGAGAGGCTAAGGGGATGGATAAGGCTCAAAATTCAAAATGGCAGAAAGGAGAATTTGGTGGCATTAGTTGAGGGGGCTTGTCTTCCTGATTGCGGTGGCATGAACGGTTCGTCAATCTGAGCTCGTATGCAAAAGATAGAGCTCTTTAAAGTTGGTATGGCAGGGGAAAAATGGGGCCCACAGTGCACCACATGGCGTCCCAGTTAGCTCGTGGGACCCACAATGTAGTTTGGCACTTGCATTTCCTAGTGGCCTCCTAAACCTGCACAAGCAACAAACGACATTTTGGTTATTTTTATATAGTTATTAAGCTAACTATATAAACAAAATAAATCCATATATATA
>APFE030817301.1:0-23954 GCA_000404065.3 Pinus taeda | reverse complement strand
TGTGTATATATATATATGTACATATACATGTCGACATCACACATGATAAAACTAGCTGCATAGACCTTATGCACAAAAACCACAACCATGATGACACATGCATAAAAACCGCATAGAAAACTAACATGCATGCATGACAGACAAATTCCGGCCATCGAATCAAAGTGTTGAACCTAGGAGCTCTGATACCAATCTGTAACCACCCCTCCTACACTTACCCAATTTCACTGACCTTCCAGGTCTAGGGTAAACATGAGATGAAGAGTTCCTATGACATGACCTGACCTCCATACTTTAGCTATAGAAGTGGGGTCGGTAAATGACGACTCACAAACATTCATCAAGGCTTACAAGACACTCAGGGGCCAAAGAACCACCCCAGGTGACCACACCCTGAGCTAGGGCTACTTTTCGAGGACCTAGACCCCCAACCACACCCTTGACACTACATGCATGTGGTTGAAGGCCTCCAACTGCACCCATAAGCCTTGCTCCATGTTGTTGTAACCTAAAATACTTAGATTAGTGCCTACGGTCATGATATCTAAGCCACAATTCCCTGGCAGCCTCTAGACCCCTACTCAGAACCGTATGAAATTTATCATAATGATAAATAACATAATAATGATGCTAAACATACAAAAGCTTAACCTAACCAGGCCTAACCATGACAACCATTTCATCAAACATATGGTGAACATGTAAACTACATGTCATGAATGCATATATGATCATAGAAGTCTGAAACTTATCTCAGAATCACCAAGAAGGTATAATTCCCTCTCATAATAGTTGCAATAATAATTGTTAGTCCATGCATTCATCAACCATTCATACATTCTTCAAAACATGTCAAGATCCATAAGTAATATGCATCACATAACCAACATGTAACTAGCAATTAAATAACATAGAAACGATGGCAACTCAACCATAATATCACCAACATAATCATTGCAAATATACATTAATCACAATAGAAGTATAACTCTTATTAACATGTGAAAATACCAACAAAGTCAAGGACTTCCATGTACCACCAGACCATAGATTGGGTTGAACCAAATCTATATTTCAGAAAATCACCCCCACATCATATTCTAAGCATGAACGTGTGATTTCATGGAATAAAAGAAAACAAAACCAAGCCAAGGCATCCAGAGGCCAAAACACCTCAACCCTCAACCACAATGATTCCACCTCGATACTCAGACATCACTGACACCAACTAGATTGGTCTCTACCTAAGTTATTTAGGGCTCTAGGAACTAGTAACCCAACCCACAATCTTCTAGAGCTCTAGAGCGTTTGTCCAACTCGGCTCTAGGGATTAGTAACTCAACCCACCAAGGGCTCTAGAACGTTTGTCCCAACCTAGCCTCCAGGACTCATAACTCAGCCCAAGCTATCACAAGGCTTCTAGAGCTTTTGTTCCAAACCACAACCATAAGGAATTATGAGTACCAACCACAAAACAATCAAGTGGAAAAACCCACAACACCATGACTATCTAGGAAATGGAAAGGCATGGCTAAAACCATTGTCAATTTAGGAAATCTACATGCCAATGATAGCACATAACCATAAAATCACATGCATATACCATGCATCCATAAACCCACAAGGAAATCATACTTGCAAGCTCTTACTTGCAAAGAAATCTAGTTGCAGTCGTTGATCATATTGTTCCCTGACATTTTCCCGCTTTCCTTTGCCTTATTTCCTCCAAACCCAAGTGAATGCTAAAGTACTCTAAGCATGCTCCAATAATTCTCTAATTATGCAAGAGTATGAGGGAATGAGAAAATATAAGAGAATTCAGCCCAAAACTGTCAAAAGGCTAAACTGATAAAAGCCATGAATTGATCCTCAGAAGCCTTTTTATCATTGAGGCCTCTATTTTCATGATTTTTCCTTCAGTTTCCCTATCATGCAAATTTGTGACCCTTCATCTCCCTTTTCTCCTATTTTGCTTTATTTTATAAATAAAATTCCAATTAATGCATCTTTGGCTTCACTAATGCATATTCCAATTTCCATAACCATTTATTAAGCACTAGTGATACCCATCACTATGTTTTACCCAACATTCAACTTGGAATACATGTCCCATGACATTGGTATTATTTTTTATTTACATAGGAAATCAACCAAGGGTTGTTACATTACTTGAGGAAGGGCTTCCTACAATCCTAGGCCGAGCCTTTCCACCAATTATATGGGGATCTGATATCCAATTTTAAAACAAAACAAAATAGGGAACTAGGGTGTATTTATTTTCAATTACGAACCAATCAAGATTACTTACTTGAAAGACCTTTTTGAGTTGAGCCCACAAGTTCAATTTCTAAATTCGAAGGAGAAGGTGTTCTAAAGATACATAATGTTTTTAAAGAACATTCTAAAGAAAAAGAACATAGTATTTTCACCCTAAGGCTTGTCCTTAAAAGATAAAAAGTAATTGGTATAAAGAGTGGTTATTGAATGAAATTTGAAATCGAAAACTCTCTCCTCTAATGGAGAAAGACTCACTTGACAACCTCTCAATACTGTTCTCAATGAAAGATCCCCCAATCATGATTGGGATGGAAGTAACAAGGAGGCTTTGAAGCTGAAGTTGTTCCCACCCTCTTTTTCCATAAGGTGGTCCACAACAAAAGCAATTACTTAAGGGACATTTTCCATGTTTTCTCTTGTTCTCATATTAAATAATCCATTTGGCACATAAGTCTATGGCTTGTTTTTAAACATTGATAACCCCTTGGGCTCATTAATCATTTATCTTATAAAAAACATTCCACTTGATTCAAAATGGATTTACATATTTATTATATGAATTAAATGATGATATGGGATGAGAAGGAGAAAATTTGAGATTGAAAAGAGTTGGCTTGGGTCAAATCCTAAAAACCTTAAAATCCTCTTGTTCAATGTTAAGGAAGTAGAGTTTTGTGGTGTTTGATTTTGAGGGGACATGTATTAGAGGTCCCCACTACTTTCTATTGGTTAGTAGCTTTTTAATAATGTTGTATCTTTGTCAAATAGGTATGTATGTGAAAGTTATGCCCATGGAAAGGTAACAATTCAATTAATCTAGAAGGTCTAAGTGGTAGCCTGTCAATGCACCATAATAGACATATGTGGAGCTAGACATGTTTGTAAGTCCACTAGAGAGATCTATAAGTGTCTTGAATATTTCAAGAGGTTGATGAAACCCTAATTCTAACTATAATAAACCTAGTTGAAGGAGGGAAAAGTTCTCATTTCCTTTAGCCACCATAGTTGTTCCATATATGAGTAATGAGTGTGGAGGAGATTTTAATGGAGTAGAAAGACATAAGCAACATGTAAAGGATTGTGGAAAACCATTGTTATGTACCAAATACTTCATATATCATAATAAACTAGAGTACACACAATGTACATGATATATGCATGTGGAGCACAACTCCCAAAGTGGAAATAGAGATGAGTTATGCAATAACTCCATATAGAAGAAGATAACTTCCTCTAATAACCCTGATACATTCATGCATCCAAACCATGTGCCCTTATCTCAATAATGATTATATTGACCTCTATATATAGTCATTCCCACATATTACAGATGTTGGCCCCTTTATTAGGCCAACCCCAATTAAATAGACATTTGACCTCATATATGCCCCACTTGAGGTCATATCATAGAGCCCTCCTTTTGAACTGTTTTCCCTCAAAGCTTTGTATTCAAATATTTTCCATGTGATGAAACTAAGTAATATAATTTACTTATATTTCTACTTTCTTACTACCACTTGTGAAAATCCATCCATCCAAATCAAGTTCTTTTCAATTTTAATATTTGATAGTCAATTGTTACATGATCTTATTTCTTTTGATCTCCATGCATTGTTGTTGTTAATTCTCGATTCTTTTTAGTCAATTGGATGTTTGTACTTTGACTAGGAATGCAATTACCATTAGTCGGTATTATGCAACAAAAGAAATTCTTTCGGTCTTTATAATGAATAGGGAATGAAAACGAGTGAATTAGGCTAAAAGTGAGGCTTCTTGGGCTTAATTTCCATCAATAATTTCTTAAGCCACAACACGACCTTTATAGGACTTCATTATAATCTAACTTAGTAAGATGTGTTAGAAAGTATTTTGCATCATGGGAGGGTAGCAAGGGCTTAGCAATGGTGAATGGATGAAATCAAGGGCCTTGCATCTTGAATGATTCTTCTCAACCTCAATGGCCATGAATGAAGTATCAAACCACCAAACACGCCCTTTGTAGATGATACTTTGACTTTAACGAGGAATATAAGTAATGGGAGGAATTGTGTAATGTGAACTATTCTCAAGGCCTTGAAAGTGGTTGGGGTAGTAAAACAAGGGTTGTAGGCCTAATCAACTTAATGTTTAGGGCTTAAAAAGTCAAAGTTACTAACTTTCCTCCTTAACTATATCAAAGTGTTCAATTTCAATGATATTTTTAACAATGTATAATATAATAGCTTGTTGTAAATTGTAAAGAATTATAAAATTGATTTTATAAATTTTATATCTATTTGATTTCAAATATTTTATAATACTGACCAAAACATCATGTTCTTTTATTAAAATTCATAAACTTTTCATAATTTAATTTTTGTTTTATATATAATAATAATAATATAGCTATGGAGGTGTTCTTGTTAGGTGGTGTGGGTGTGTTATATCATACATTATATTATTTTAATAACTAATTTAAATAGATTTAACCTATATATAAAATTAATTAAAATTGATTAATAATATCATAAAAATTCCATAATTTAAAATACATATAAAATATTCATATTTTAAATTTACCAATTTTAATAAATTAAACTTACAAAACCAGATTTATAAAAATGTTCCATTTTAACATAATTACAAACCAATTTTTATTGGACCTATCTATAGCGTGAAGCAACTCTAAACACCCTTCAAATCCATCTAATAATACAATTAATACAATTTAAAACTATAAAAACCTATTAATCCACTTGTCACTAATTACAAAAATCTACCCATAATAACATGGTTTTGTGAGAGATGGCCCCACATATTATTAATCTTTTACTTAGAACAACTAAATGGTTATAAAAATCTACCCAGAATAACATGGTTATGTGGAAATCGCTCCACGTATTATTAATTTTTCCATTGAATAACTAAATGGTTATTTGAATTGTGATCCGCCGACATACTATTCTTTAATTTTTCATCTTTTAGTTTTCATACATATATAACTAAATTCAACTATTTGGTATTCGTCGATTTAGTCTATTTTAGTTTTCAAAAATTGCTCGTGCATTCTAAAAATACTTTTTGAAACTAATCCCGGCAAGGTGGGACACTTCTGTACTCAAAAATTAATTTTCTTTCCTTTCCCGAAAGTCAAATGTCTATTTTAGTTTTCAAAAATTGATTGTGCATTCAAAAATACTTTCTGAAACTAATGGCGGCAAGGTGGGACACTTATGTACTCAAAAATTAATTTTCTTTCCTCTCGCGAAAGTAATTGGTTCATTAGCTCATTATATCATTTATTTTTTTTGTTTACAATTTATACTTTTGTCTAATATTATGACGGGATTTTGTTACATTTTTTATTTTTATATATATATATATATATATATATATATTGAATTAATTTATGTTATATTTATCAAAATTTTTAAAATCTATGATTAAGTTAGACTTAGAATTTTCTCACTAAAATATTTTATTTTTAATAAAACATATTAAAAAGTAATAGCAAAACTATCAAATGATTTGTGATTATTTGTGTATTTTGTTTTCTCTGTATTGTTCAATGATTTGTGATTATTTGTGCATTTTGTTTTTCTGTACTCTCTTCTTATTAGTTTTTGTGTTGTGTTGGTGGCAAATAGGAATCCAATAAACAAGGCATCTTACAATGGAGAGGAATCCCTTCAAGAAGGAACATTCTTTTGGTATAAACAATTATGAGTTTCAAATAAATAATTTATATTTATGTGTTTTTAAGAATGCTATTTTTTACATTTTACCAGATTTAAATGTTAAAATTTGCAATCCACGTAAACATATTTCCATTGTGATTTGTTAGAGATGAGGAAAGCAGAGGCTAAAAGGATTCGCGACAAGTATCCTCACAAAATACCTGTAATATCACAAAATAAATTCTTGACTACCTCTCATGGAAATGGTCATATGTGAATGACTTACTTAACACAGTTGAATCCCAAAATGATATCTAACTTGACTACCTCTCATGGAAATGGTCATATGTGAATGACTTACTTAACACAGTTGAATCCCAAAATGATATCTAATATAATGCACTGCGTAAACCCCCATACATAAATTTTATTACCTTGTTTTATCTTTGATTTTATGCAATAAAATTTTAAAGCTAACTCGACAAGCAAAAATGTGCAGGTTATTGTTCAGAAGTTGGAGAAGAGTAGCGTACCAAACATTGACAATGTGAAGTAAGTACTCGTCCTACTACCACAATGAAATGACGTGTGAGATTATTTAACTTATTTTACATAGTTATCTAGTTAAAAATTATTATTAGAAGCCTAATTTGATGATTGCAATTGTGTTGAATCTCTCCCTTATGATTCAATTTTGTTAGATATGCATTTAATTATTAAAAAAAAATTGAATTAAAGTTATGGTATTGGATTTTCAGATATCTAATCCCTTGGGCAATTTGTGTATGTGGTGCGAAAGAGAATAAATCTGAGTTCAAAGAAGGCACTCTTTATTTTTGTGAACGATGTGTTGCCATCAACTGGTAATTTCAAGCAAATTGATTTCTGCTTTACTATTTTATGACACTATCTGGTTTTGGTTTTATGTGTGTTGCTAATGATTGTTATGGTGAATATATTTGCATGCAGCCACTGTAATGTCAACTGTGTATGAGGAGCACAAAGATGAAGATGGATTTATTTATTTTGTGTACAGTGGTGAAAATGTGTTTGAACATATATTAATCCCTCTACCTTTGGTGTTTATCCTAATTTGTAAAAAAAAATACAACAATATTTTAGTTTATTTCCTCATTCTAATGGCTTTTGAATCACGTCAATTGGACCTTTTAATCAAAAGTTGTGCCTCTTTTTATTTAACATACTTTTTAAAAGTCTAATTTGGAGATATCCTACATGCTAACCTTTAATGTAACTCCAAAATTTCCACACCTTGAGTCTAAATATTTTTCCTATGATAATGTACTTTGTCTTCTCTATAATTCCATGAATCTCACCAAATATGTTGTACCAAGATAAATTTATGATAATTTTACTTGACGGGTTGATTTTGGAATCTTTTAGGGGAGCAAACTTGTAAAATATGCCAAATGTCCATTTTTCATAGCATATTCTATAATTTGAACTATAAACACTGAACCTCATATTCTTTATAATGACATTGGTGTCACCTGGTTTAGAGCTTTCAATCTTCAAATATGAATATTTTACTTGAACCACCTATAAGTCTAATTTTGAGGACTAAAATCCACGTAAGATCACTCATTCAAGGAGCCTAAACAAGAAATGTCTATTCTAATACTAAATGGTATGTACAAAATACCTAAGATATTATAATAAACCATAGTACACAACGCACACAATATGTGAACATGGATCATAACTATAGAAGACATAATAGAGATTAGTTACACACTAACTCCTTATAATATAGGACAATCTCCTTCAACAACCTTCATACATTTATATATCCAAATAAAATGGCATCCCTCAATAATGACTATATTGACCTCTTTATATATCTATTAACTATTAATTGTTACACATAAGGGTTCTTTATCAGGCCAACCCGTATTACATATGCTAAAACCATTACATATACATTTAAACCCATATATGCCCCTCTTGGGGTCATATCACCATAGTGTCTCATAACATTGCAAAAACATTGGACTACTTCGTGTTTTGAATTTCAATCTCCATTATATAAAAGGCAAAAGGCACAATCGTTCATGTCTCATTGGATTTTCCCACACCTAGTTTCCAAGGGCATATTTTGTTTTCTAATGTGTTGGGCATCCCATTTGAAGATTAGAAGGCTTTGTTCTTGACAAATCCGCTTTGACAAATTTGTGAAATGTGTTAAGACTTTTAGATTCTATTTGCCCCTTCAACCTCATTAAGATTTCACAGTAACTTAACTAAGTCACCAAAATCATCCACAAGGGTAAGGAATTATCTTGAAATTTAGAAAATACAACTAAATACAAGTTTCCATTAATTGTAGACAAGGACATGCACTACTAAAATTTAGCGATGTAAACTGAAAGAAGATAGAAAATACTGTCTATCATTGCCTTCATAATACAAGTTCCTGAAGTATCACAAGTAGCATGATCTCTTTGCTTTGATTCATTTCATTTACAGAGAGATACAAATGTGCATTCAGAAATATAGAGGTATTATCATTCCATTTTCAAGGCACTACATTCTAATATTCCTATAGTTAATTTTATATATTGTACTTATATGACTAACAATGATGTGCATACCTACAACTCTACCCTAGTGAGAGTATGCAGTGCTCTTGACAAGTCAATATGGCTGAAATCTTTAGCAACCATCATTGGCAGGCTCAACGAAACTAAGCTATTTCCTTGAAGTTGTGTACAATTTTCTTCAACATCAACCTAAGCACAAATAATTACGAATGCGAGGCCATTGTAATGGGATTTTTGCGAGATATTAACAACAATATCAAGGGTCTTTCTTGGCATAACCTCCATCAAAACTTGCACATTAGAATCTCGTTTGTTATAATTGTCATTGTGCAATAATACACGATATGGTGGAGATGTCTTCCTTGATTTTATTTTATCGTAGTAACAAACAAATTGAAAGAGACTTAGAAGCTGCATCGAGGGAATTGGAAATTCTAAAGACATCATATCTATTTCATTGACAATGAAAATAAAATTCAAGTAAAATTCTAGTCACATACACTTTAATAACCATATTCTTCAGAGTAGATATCTTTATTTGACAAAATTTCTACATAAGACAATAAAATGAGACAAGAATCTATTCATAAGTCATCATTCTATTTATGTAGATCAAACTCGGATTCTGGAGCAGGTGTAGTTTTCTCAATTGTTGGCATCCGTATCAATCCACTACCTTTTCCCCATGGTGAGGTTGATCTGATTGCAGAAAACACCCAAGTAATGCATGTCCCTTTTTCTTGTGATATTTTGTCACCTTAGAGAATTTGCAACAATGTTGTCTTGTGGTTGTTCTCCTTACATTTTCCTCTTTGTACATGCAGGAGCTCACACATACTTAATTGCTAATTTACCCATAAGGGAAAGCTAATTTATGTTGATATGATTGGGGATGGGGAATAATTAATCTTGAAGATATCAAACTGGCCACCACTTTTGACCCTGCTTGAGAGTACAAGCTCATGTTGTACATAATGAGAGGGAAACTCTAGAATCATGGGTCTCCTTCGATTATTCCTCTTTCATTGTTGTTTGTTTCCATGACCTTTTTTTCATTGTTGTTTGTTTTGCTTGCTATTTTCTTTTAATAACAGTAATGACCCAATGCCTAAGCAAGAGACGAGACGTCGCATATTGACCACGAACAGAGTATAAACTCCTTGGGGCCTCCTACTGGAGCCTAATCAATACAGGTTAAGCATGTCATTTCATGGAATCAAATTTGGCTGAATCACTCAGTCCACCCTTAATTGAAAAATTGGCAAGAGAGAGGTTGTTGGCTAGCCCTTAGTATAGTTACTATATTTCATCTTATATTTGTCTTGCTTGCTATTTAAATAGTTAAGATAACATAGCTGATTGGGATCTAGATTACCCTATTAGGACTAAATTTGCAGTGTACAAGACCCTACTAGAATACTATAATGATTGTCATAAGTGCTAATTGTCTAATGAACATTTATACCTTCTCACTTAGATCTACAACAACAAATTCACCATTACAATAATTTATCAAATTTTATAAATGAGTTATCATGCTTCTATTTATTAAAGATGACTAGTTTTTTATTTTTCCAAAGTTGGGAAATAAATTCAATTTAGAACATATGTCGAGCTTAATTAAAGTATCAAAAGTATTTCATACTTAGAAAAGTTTCCTGTTAAGAAAGAAATGAGTTCAAGAAGTACATGTAGAGGCTCCTAATCCAATCTTAGGATTTCCTGGCCTTTTGTAGAATTAAAAGAAGTGCTTAAGGTACTTAGATCCATTGACATAAACCAATTGAACAAATCCAAAATGTTGAAACCTTTTTCTATAGCAAGGCCACCATGCACAAGTGATAATTGAAAAACATGATTTCTTACAATGAAAGGAACTTTCTATAATACCTTACACTAATGTGGATGTGTATTGATCCTCGAATGATTCCT
Organism: Pinus taeda; assembly: GCA_000404065.3. Classification (NCBI taxonomy): domain Eukaryota; kingdom Viridiplantae; phylum Streptophyta; class Pinopsida; order Pinales; family Pinaceae; genus Pinus; species Pinus taeda. Next base: position 13,528 of record APFE030817301.1, on the reverse strand, counting down.
TCAAATAAAATGAGCATGAGCTCAATAACTAAAGTAATGCTCAACGATTTATCGATACCACAAAGCTTTTACTTGTAACCACCCTTTCCACATTTACCAAATTTCACCGCCCTACTAGGGTAAACATGAGACGAAGAGTTAATATCGATACCTCCAAGCTTCAGTTATAGAAGCGGGGCCAACAACTGACAACTCATAGACATTCCTCAAGGCTTACACGACACCCAGGGGCCAAAGAACCACCCCAGGTTACCAAACCCTGACCTGTGGCTGCTTTTTAGTGAACTAGACCCACAATTGCACACTTGACACTGTCTACTTGCGATTGAGGCAATCCAAGCACACCCACAAGCCTTGCTCCATGTGATTGTGACCTAAATTGCTCAGTCAGTGCCTATGATTCCAAGACCTAAGCCACAATTCCAAGCCAAACTCTAGAACCCTTCCTAGAACTGCCAGAGATTTCTCAAAATGATAAATATCATAAGGACGATCCTAAACATACAAAACTTGAATTAGAACTTGACCTAATCAAGCCTAACAATGACAATCATTTTGCCAAACATATGGCGAACATGTAAGCTATAGGTCATGAATGCATATTTCATCACATGAGCCTAAAACTTACATGAGAATCACCAAGAAGGTCTAATTCCCTCACATAATAACTACAATAACAATTTATAGTCCATGCATTCATCAATCATTCATACATTCATCAAAATATGTCAAAATCCATAATTAATATGGATCAAATAACCATCATGTAACCAACAATTAACGAGCATAGAAACCATTCAACTCAAGCATAATATCACCAACATAATCGCCACAAATACACATGAACCACAATAGAATAATAACTCTTATTAACATATGAAAATACCAACCAATTCAAGGACTTCCATATGCCAACCAACCATCGATTTAGCTAAATGAATCTCTCTTTAATCCAATCACCCCCGCGCCATATTCTAAGCATGCATGTGGGATTCAATGGAATAAACCAAACCAATGATTTCAGAGGCCAAACCACCTCAACCCTCAACCATAGTGATTCCACCTCCACAGTTGGACATCACTAACACCAACCAAATTAGTCTCTACCTAAGTTGTCTAGGGCTCTTGGAACTAGTAACTCAACCCACAACCTTTTAGGGCTCTACAACGTTTTTCCAACCCGACTCCAGGGACTAGTAACTCAACCCACCATAAGCTCCATAACATTTGTCCCAACATAGGCTGCAAGGCTGGTAACTCAACCCAACTTGTCCCAAGGCTTCTGGAGCATTTGTTCCAACCCACAACCATAAGGAATTATGAGCACCAACCAGAAAAAAATCAAGTGGAAAAATCCACAACACCATGTCTATCCAGGAAATGGCAAGGCAAGGCTAATTTTTTTTTCAATCCAAGCAAATATCCATGCCAATGAAAAAAATTAACCAAAAAATCACATGCATATACCATGCATCCATAAATAAACAAGGAAATCATACATGCAACCTGTAACCTACAAAACAACCTACTTGTAGTCATTGATCCAATTGTTCCCTTATGCTTTCTTGATTTCCTTTGCCTTCGTTCTCCAAACCTAAGTGAATGCTAAAGTGCTCCAAGCATGATCCAAGGATGCTCTTAGTGTGCAAGAGTATAAGAGAATAGAATAGATTTCAACCCGAAATTATCAAAAGGATAAACTAACAAAATCCATGGACTGATCCTCAAAAGCCTTTTTATCATTGAGGCATATATTTTCTTCATTTTCCTTCAATTTCCCTCTCATGCAAATTTGTGACCATTCATCTCTATTTTCTCATATTTTCTTTTCTTTTATAAATAAAATGCCAACTAATGCCTCTTTGCCTTTGCCAATTTCCATATCCATTTATTAAGCACCAGTGATACCCATCACTATGTCTTACCCAACATTCATTTTGGAATACATGTCCCATGATATTGGTCTTATTTTTCTATTAACATTGGAAATCAACCAGGGGCTTTTACCAACCCCCCCTGGGGGAAAATCGTCCTTTGTGTTCAATGACACTTATGAACCAACAAACCACATGCTTACCATGGAGCTTTATAACACAACTCAATGCAACATTTACATCATATCATACTGCCAATACCATGACCATCATACCATGAACACCATACTGCTTATTGGAGCTTTATAACACATCTCGATGCAGTATTTACATATATATTCATAATATATAGACATAACCAAAACACAACATCAAACACATATATCAAAATACATCCACTCAACAAGTGAATAAAGAAGGATACATAGCCTACATCTAATGAGTCATCTCCCATGTAGCTTCGTTGGTCCCAAAGTGATTTCCGGTACACTTTAACTTGCTCGATTTCTTTGTTCCAAATCATGAGTTATTTCCACTGCAATATGCACTGAGGTTCTAGTTGGAATTCTCCTTCTGGTTCCACCTGCAATACAGACTAGTCATTTACATGTTCAACATAATTCATGAATATTTTAAACAATGAAACATGGAAAACATCATGGAATTTCATTGTCAGAGGTAGTGCAAGTCAGTATACCACTAGTCCAATCCTCCCAAGGATCTTGAAAGGCCCGCAATACCGAGGTGCCATCTTGGGACATGATCAAATTCTCAAGGATCTCCTCTTAGGCTTGATGTGCAAGTACACATGTTCCCTAACCTGAAACTCACTAAATACTCTATGTTTATCTGCATAAATCTTCTCCCTATCCTATGCTACCTTCAAATTCCTTTTAATAACTTTCATTTTTTGTTCCATCTCTACCAATATATCCGTTCCAATCAATAACATGTTCACTGGATCACACCAGTTGATGGGAGTATTACAACTCCACCCATAAAGTGCCTCTAACAGACTCATCTTCAAGGAATCCTGATACCCATTATATGAAAACTCTACCATTGGCAGATAATATTCCAACTTTTGTTGTTAATGCATGACATACATTCTCAACATGTCCTCAAGACTCATGTTAACCCTCTCTGATTGTCTATTAGTCTATAGATGATAATTTGTAGTGAAAGCTAACTTTGTCCCCAAACCTGTAAACAACTCTTTCCAAAATATGGAAGTGAACTTGACATCTTTGTCTGACACAATCTTCTTAGAAATACCATGCAACCTCACAATCTCCCTAATGAAAACCTTAGCTATGTCACTAGTTGAGTTCATAGGCTAAATTGTAATGAAATGATCAACCTTGGTTAACCTATCAACCACAATCATGATAGAATCATGCTGCTGCGATGTCCTTGACAAACTTGTAATGAAGTCCATGGAAATGACCTCCCATTTCCACTCTAGAATTAAAATCGGTTGAAATAATCCACATAGATGCTTGCAATTTGCTTTTACCCATTGACGATCCAAACACCTTATGACGAACTCAGCCAACTCTTTCTCTAGATTCAGCCAATAATAGAACTTCTTTACAGTTGTTAGAGTCTTCTAATATCCGAGGTGACCTGAATATGGATTGATATGAAATTCCCTCGAGATAAGTTTCTTGAGCTCATTGTTGTTCGACACATAGATCATGTCCCTAAATATGACCAAACCTTTGGTCGTGAGATGATAATCCACACCCTGGTCACCTATACCCTATTGTTGTAACTTGTGCCTCAACTGTTGATACCTATCATCCTGTTGTCCTCCATGTAATTCTATCCCATATGAACTCATAGTTGCAATGTGATTTACTCTTACTCTTCTACTAAGATCATCTGCAACCCAGTTCTCATTTCTCTTAGTGTACTTGATCTCGAAGTCAAACTCACTGAGCGTAGCCAACCACCTATCTTGTATTACATTCAGATTAGGTTAGTCAAACAATTACTTCATCCCACTGTGATCACTCATCATAATTAACCTCCTACGAGGAAGATAGTGTCTCAACATCTTCAGTGCATGAATGTTCATTGCCAACTCAAGATCGTGAGTCACATAATTATGCTTGTGCTTGTTCAATTTCCTTCACTCGTAGCATACCACTTGTACCTCTTACATAAAGACTCCACCAAGTCCTCTCTTGCAAGCATTTGTATACACCACAAACTATTTATTTGTATCTGCGATCTTTAGAACCAGAGCGTTTGTAAGAAACTACTTCAACTTATCAAAACTAGTAGAACATTGCTCTATCCATTCAAAATTCTTTCCTTTCCTCCGCAAATATGTAATATGATAGGAAATGTGTGAGAAGTTCATGATGAACTATCCGTAATAACCTATTAATCCCATGAATGATCTGACCTCATCCACATTCCTAGGATTTTCCCACTCCATGATATCTCTGATATTTTTTTGGTCCACTGTTATACCTTCCTTTGAAACCACTTGCCCCAAGTAATGAGCTTTTTTCTAAAAGAAACTGCACTTACTAAGTTTGGAATACAATTGATTCTCTCCTAGAAACTTCAACACTACTACTAGATGTTTTGCATGCTCTTCCTTATTCTTGGAATATATTAGTATGTCATCAATGAATACTATCACAAAATTTTGCAGATAGGGATGAACACACTATTCATCAAACACATGAAAGTAGCTAGAGAATTAGTCAAACCAAAAGGAACGGAAACAAACTCATAATTCCCATACCTGGTCCAAAAAGTAGTCTTGTAGATGCCCTTTTATTTGATGCGTTCTTGTGAATATCCTGATCTCAAATCAATATTTGAGAACATTGCTGCTCCCTTCAATTAATCAAACAAGTCATCAATATGTGGTAAAGGATACATTTTCTTGGTAGTCACCTTGTTCAACTGCCTATAGCCAATACACAACCTGATAGTACCATCCTTCTTTTTCACAAACAATATTGGTGCACCCGAAGGCAACACGCTTGGCCTAATGTATCCCTTGTCAAGAATTTCCTTAAGTTGCAACTTCAATTCCACCAACTCTGGAGTGCTCATCCTGTATGGTGCCTTCGATGTTGGTGCTGCTCTGGGCATCAACTCATTAGAAAAGTCCATTTCCCTACGAGGAAGCAACTATGCAATCTCTTCTCGAAATGCATCTTGAAACTATTGCAAAACCAAATACCTCTTCAAGACTTCAACATCCTCAACATCCTTCCCTTTGTCAATAGAAATATGAACTACAAATAATACACACCATTTCCTACTACTGCGCTTTTCCTGCATAGTTGTAACCATTCTCACTGACATAGGATTCTTCCTACGTTGTAAGATTCTCTTATCTCCGTCATCATCCAAACACTCAACAAAATACTCGTAGAAATATACCTTATTAATGTGAATGTATAACTAATCCATACCCAACAACATATTTTATGATCCCATTGGAAGTACATTTAGATGTTTTGATGTAACCATACCATTTAGCTCAAATGCACAAGATCTCACCCAATGATAAACTCTTTTCTTGGTACTTGTAGCCAACTGCATCAACCTGCCTATTATCCAATGATGCATAAATCTGAGCAATACTCTGTCGAAAATCCGTAACTATTTCTGCCTCTTAAGCACTGTAAACATGTGGTCTGCCACCTTGATTTTTTGGGCAATCTCTGCTGTGATGATCCTTGCCACAAGTCCAACACTGCAAAGGCTTCCTGCCATCACCCTTGTTCTGCTCGTCAAACTGAAATTCCTATCCTATGTCAGCTGTATTGAACTTCTTTTGTGGCACTACATTCTCCATGTCATCTGTATCCTGAGGTTTTCCTCTCTTAGTATCCCACTTTCCTTTATTCTTCTCATTACCTTTCCAATCCTGCTTAGACTTAGTCTTGCACTTTTATTGCTCATATCAATGCTTCAAAGTTTTGATGGCTTCCTCCAGTGACCTAGGCTCATCAAACTCAATTATGTCTTTGAATGATACTGATAACCCACTGATGAATCTCTAAATCTTTGTTTCTCCTCCTTAAGATAAGGCACATATATCAACAACTCCAAGTATCTGCTAATATACTCCTCATTGGTCATAGATCTCATCTTCAACTCATAGAACTCCTATGCCCTATCATCATATTATCTTTCAGATAAATACTTATTCCTCAAAAGTTTATCGAACTCACTTTAAGTCAACTCCTCTTATCGAATGCCCTTGACATTCTTCACATCTTCCCACCAAATGTCTTATTTCACTTTAAGTCTAAAAGTAGTCAATTAATATAAATATAAACATGATTAAACATACATCGGTGAAGTTTAGGGGAGGTTATCTCATCTACACAATCAATCTAGATTAGCATGAGACATATATATACATAATCATATAAATATGTCAACATCGCACATGATAACATTAGATGCATACAAAGACCTTATGCATGCCAACCACAACCATGATGATGCATGCATAAAAACCACATATAAAACTAACATGCATGCATGACAAACACATTTTGTCCATTCAGTCCAAGTGTTGAACTTGGGAGCTCTAATACTAATTTGTAACCACCCATCCCAAATTTACCCAATTTCACTAACCTGCCCAGGTAAACACAAGACAAAGATTTAATATCACATGACCTGACCTCGAAGCTTCAGTTAAGGAAGTGGGGTTGACAACTAACAACTCACATACATTCTACAAGGCTTACAGGACACTTTGGGGCCAAAGAACTACCCCAGGTGACTAAACCCTGATCTGGGGCTGCTTTTCAGTGGCCTAGACCCCCAACCGTTCCCTTGACACTGCCTGCATGTGCTTGAAGGCCTCCAATAACACCCACAAGCCTTGCTCCATGCGGTTATGACCTATATTTCTCTGTTCAGTGCTCACGATCCTGATATTTGAGCCACAACTCTAGGTCAACTTTCAGACTCCTGCCCATAACCGCTTGATATTTCTCAGAATGATAAATAACATAAGGATGATGCTAAACATAAAAAATTTAACAAGAACTCGACCTAACCAGGCCTAACCATGAGTGTAATTTCATGAAACATATGGCAAACATGTAAGCTACATGTCATGAATACATATCTGATCATAGGAGTCTGAAACTTACCTAAGAATCACCAAGAAGGTCTAATTCCCTCTCATAATAGCTGCAATAATAATTGTTAGTCCATGAATTCATCAACCATTCATACATTCATAAAAACATTTCAAGAGCCATAAGTAATATGCATCACATAACCAACATGTAACCAACAATTAACCAACATATAAACCATGGTAACCCAATCATAACATCGCAAACATAATCAATACAAATATACATGAATCACAATAGAAAATTATATCTTATTAACATATGAAAATACCAACCAAGTCAAGGACTTCAACATACCACCCAACCATAGATTGGGCTGAACCAAATATCTCTTTCTACTAATCACCCCTGCACCATATTCTAAGCATCAATGTGGGATTTCATGGAATAAACAAAAACAAAACCAAACTAGGGCTTCTAGAGGCAAAACTACCTCAACCCTCAACCACAATGATTCTATCTCCATGGTCAGACATCACTAAACCCAACCAAATCGGTATCTGCCTAAGTTGTCTAGGGATCCAAGAACTACTAACTCAACCCACAACCTTCCAGGGTTCCAAAGTGTTTGTCGAACCCGACTCTAAGGACTAGTAACTCAACCCTTCAAGCACTAGTAGAAAATGATGAAATTAATGGCTAGGTGACTAAAAAAGTTATTCACCACAATTATTTCAAGTGAATTACTACTAAATTTGAGCAATTTCAAGTGATCGAACTAAAAATGACTAACTTAAGTGACTAATTTAGTCTAGGGATAAAATATATGACTAGATAATAAGTGAATAAACTAAAAGTGACTAACTTAAATGACTAATTTAGTTTAGGATTAAAAAATATGACTAGATAATAAGCGACAAAATAATTTCATGACAACACTGCCCTATGAACCATCAATTTTCTATCATACCATGAGGTCAACAATAATATGTGGTTCATGATATAGCTAATTTGGAACAAACCTAGCCCTAGAGCCTAGGATTTTTTTCAATCTCTAATGTTTATGGACAAAGAAATCAATTTCTAAAGCATGTGGGAGCCAAACTATCACCTTTCCCATGTTGAGCCCCTCTATTGAAAATCATGCAAAATCTCCATAAGTTAGTTATCCTTACTAAAACTGAAATTTTATTGGAAATGATCATTAATCCTATGACATTACTACTTCACTATATTTTTTGACCACATAGAGCTTATTTTTATGTCTACCCTTCTTATTTCATGGCAAGACTACCCTACAAGCCACCAAATTTCTATCATATCCATGAGGTCAACACCAATTTGTAGTTCAAGATATAACTAAGTTGGAACAGACTTAGCTCTAGAACCTATGTTATTTTTCCACCCCTAATGTTTATGGACAAAGAGATATCAATTTTCTAAAACATGTGATAGCCAAAGTATTACATTTCCCATGTCGACTCCCTCTATTGAACATCATAAAAAATATCCATAAATTACTTATCCTTATTAAACCAAACATTTAATTGGAGATGATGATTGATCATTACCATGCCATTACTTATCTTCTGCTAGCTGTTGTGAGTCGGTGATGGCATCCATGTCAATGTTTGTGTTGGAAAATTCGTCCTCAAGAGTTAAGAAACTGTTAATCTGGGCATCATTTTGAAATACCTGCCAATCCTTGACATTGTTAGGGACCGAAGGTTTGTGTTTTATTTCAGCGGTGAAATGGTGATTTGGTTCAAAGGGAAGTTTGCATGTGCTAGCAAAGGTTGCTAGACTGTGTGCATGAATATTGTGATCTCTTGCAATGTTGTCAAGCTTGAATTCGCTGAAGGAATTGAGTAATTCGGTGGCAGTAGCCCTGTAGGCTCTCATTCTACTATCATTGGTGACAAAGTTACCTTTAATTTGTTGTATAATCAAGTCAGAGTCACCTAGGATGGACACTTTAGTAGCTCCTAGGACTTTGAGTAGCTTAAGGCCTAAGAGAAGAGCTTCATACTCTGCCATGTTGTTTGTACATCTGAAATTGAGTCTATAGGCATGGCCTTGTGCGTGATTATCATGTATATTGTAGATCCATACTTCGACCCCTGTTCCTAACTTGTCAACAGAACCATCAAACTCCAAATACCATGTGACTTCTTGTTTGAGGTCTGTATTGAGAGTTTCAGTTTTTTGAGGATCGGGCAGACTTACAATTTCTATTTCGGGATGTTCTTCTTGCTGTTTGTTGGTTGCCTTGATTGTTGGGACATTTCATGGGTATTGGAAACTGATTCCTCATTGATGTACGTTTCTTGCTCCAAGGATAACGGCTTATCGTTAGTTGGAGGGCTGGTGTTAGCATTAAATAAAATAAAAGAATCCATATCGGAATGGATTGAGTAAATTGGAAAATTTTGGGGCTTTTCCTCACTGCTTACCACATACTTCATTAACGTTTCTCTATATGTCTTTGGTTGCCCAAAGATAGATATATTTGGCATTATAGAGAGGTCTAGTTTGGGGATCCTTGCAATTTTCTCCCACGTCTGGATAGAGCATGCCATACTTTGTGGGAATGTCAGCAACTACTACGTCCATTAAGATTGTCTTGTTGGGGAATTGGACTAGAGACACACAAAGGTCTTTGATTAAGCCTAAACATTTGACTTGACTTGAGTCAAAGGAATACAAATATTTGTACGGTCTTGTGACATCAAGGTTCAACCTTTCCATTACAGCTTTGGGCATAATGCTATGCGAGGCACCTGAATCGAACATAGCATTATGCAATATTTTGTCATGTATGTGCAGACTGACATAAAAAGGTGGAACAGGTCCATATGTTGATTTTCTGTTAACTTCTGGACCAAACAGCAGCTCAGGGGTATCGTCTAAAACGTTTACATCATCCCTTACCTCTGGTAGTTGAAGTGACCTTTGAATTTGTTGCCTGTATACATCATGCTTGACAAGTTCAGAGAGGGGAATGGATATCTTGAGTTTTCCAATCTCTACTTCTAAACTGAATGGCTTTTCCAATGAGTTCTTGGCGTTGATAGTGGCGGATTTCTCTTTTTCAGGCATACTCTCTATGTTTTCTTTTGGAATGTCAAGGTCATGATGTATGACAGTTTGTGGTATTTCTGTTTTGGGAAAGTTTTTTGGAGTGCTGTTCAGATCTTCTATTGGGGAAGAGGGAGGTAGAGGGCGATCAATAGGAGGCTGCGTGTCTGTTATATCCTCCACAGTTACCTGATGCGGGCTTGGGATAGAGCTGTCAGCTAGTTGATTTATGGTGACATTTCCTTTCATTTTGTTGAGCTGTTTGCTATATTTTGTTCTACTAGATGGGGGGACATCAATGGTCCTTGTTCTCAATTTGTATTGTTTGTGTACCTCGTACACAACAATATCATAGCCTTGTTTAAAATCGAAAGACTCTCCCGACTTGGTGTGAAATTGTTTTGCATCAGGGTATGGTCGGTCTTCTTCAGTAAGAAATATTTGCTGTTCATTTTCTGAATCTATCAGGTTCATATGAGTCCCATCTGTGGGCTCACTGGATGTAGATGCCTCCGCATATTTTTCTTGGAAAGGAGGCCTAATATCATGGTCGGGACTGGCCCTTCCAGCGTTTATGTTTTGAGTTTTTCTGAAGTTCGGGTTCCTTATGGCATTGGGCTGTTGACCTTTCCATGACATTTTCCTCTCAACATTGTCTACTCTATCTCCCAGCCTATGGATGCCACTGATGATAACATCTAGCTTCTGATCGAAGGCTGAGGGTTCTTCTTTGAAAGTGGTTCTTCTCTCAGTCCTGGCTCTATTTCTTTTAGCAATTAGATTTCCCTCCACACTAACAGCAACATCTTGCATTTCTGCAAGGGTTTGAGGGGCTCTTTCCCTTAACTGATATGCCATCTCAGCATCAAAGCCATAAGGGAATTTGTACAAAGCGAGATAAGGTGGAGGTCTTAAATTTTGTGGTATTGCATTGTAAACATTGTTAAACCTTGCACAACAATCCAAAACCGTTTCCTGAGGTCCTCTTTTGATAGTATCATACTCAGATAGTATGTGTAGGGGATCTTTCTTTTTCTCCCATCTGTTAATAAATGTCTGGTATAAGGCTTCAAGGTTTAATATGGAATTGGGTGTAAGTGCTCTAAACCAGGTTCTGACATCGCCTGTCAAACTTTGGACAAAAATCTTCATTCTCACACTGTCATCATCAATTTCATAACTCTCGAAGTAATCCTGCATCTTCTTTGTATGCTGTAGGGTGGTGCAGGAGTTCGTGCCATCAAAATAGGTGATTTTTGTCTGATTTTCCTGAGGCATAGCCCCGAGATTAGCAGGCAACTGTAAGGGTGCATATCTATTAGCCATGATGACGGGGATAAGCGGAAAGACTGGGGCAGCTGGGATAACAGGAACAACCGGGGTAGAAGGAGTAGTAGTGGTAATAGGAGTATAGGATGGAGGCATAGAAGAGCTGCTTGGAGAAGGGGGTGATGAACCAGGGGAACTTGGGGTTGACCGGAATAAAACTTTGACAGGGGTTGGAACACTGCTTGGCTGAACTGTTTCAGGACTTGCAGCACTTGGGTCTTCTTTTTGATTTTGTTTTCTAATGATCTTAGGGATTAAATTCGGATTTTCAAAAACAACTGGGCGATTGGAATTAGGATTTGATCGTGTATTACGCGTTTGATCGGTTTCTTCCTCTGTGGAGCTGCAGACTGGTTTAGTGAGTTTATCTGAGGAGTTCCCCAGTGGAGTCGCCATTATGTTAACACTCAGGTTGTCCCTAAGCTCCTGTAGTGATACAGCCGAGGTAACCACAAACCAATCTTTGGATTGCAGGTTCTAGCCCACCTGCAATCAGAGAGGGCTCTCTCTTAATGATTTAACTTTGTTTGATGATGATTTTAGGCTAGTTGTTGGGTACAAGGGGTTTTTGTTTGTGTTTGGATGGAAGGGAAATGTTTTCAGGCAGAGAGGCAATTCATGAAGTGATAAGTTTCAAACCATTGGGCATGGAGTCATGGGTCAGGATTACCAGTGCGTTTTCTTGGTCACAAGAGGAATATGGAGTGGGATAGTTGCTCATAACACAACTTTCAGACTAAAAGGATGAATGACATGTAAGGAATGAAAGGCACTTAAAAATCTCTCACTCTGCTTGACAGAGGGAGGGATGATCTCTATCTAGGGGCAATGAAGAATCCCTGGATAACTTTCATGCGTGATAAGGTTATGGCAAACATGAGGCATGTGGAATTCATATTTATGCCTAAACAGAGGAAAACATAAAAAAACAACAAAAATTGAGCATAGAGTGTATTTAAACAAATTCTAAGCTAATCTTCTTTTCTGCTGTTTAGATGGTAACTTATGAATGGAAAATAGAGGTAAGAAGCACTTATTGAGTTATGCAACAACACAAGAATTCCATAATCACTCTTCAACAGTTAAACACAGTGAACAATCCATTCTCCAAAGCTCATAAGCAATCTTTTATTATAGAAACTATCAGGTATTACAGTGCGAGTCTCTCCTGGAGCAAAATCAGCTAAGGATAGCTTGTTGACCAACCAACCAACCCTTAATACAGTCTTGAGGGTTGTTTTTATAGTGCAAATATCTCAAACTATTTATTACAATCGACCTAAACAGGTCTGCAAAAAGAGCTTTCTAAACCTAAAATTGTGCCAAAATTAAATGCAGACAAATATCTATTGAACTGTGTCAGAGGTAGTTGGATAAAAAAGAGTGCAATGTGGCCCTTGGTGGCTCGATGCAGTACTGCTAGAATAACTATGCTTTGGGATTTGTAGTTCTTTTATGGTGTGAGTTAAATGTGCAATAACCGTGATTTGAGAGCCTTGAGTGGCTTCGCCTTTTTCTTTGACTTTGCTGGAAGGTGTTTAATTTTCACCTGCTTTGGGCCGCTGCTAATGTAGAAATTTTGAATAATTTAACACATATTCAACAGAGATTATCCTGATCATGTACTATTGTGGAAAACATACACAATACATAAGCTCCTCTACGTTGATCATCAATATAGCAGCATCAATAACAATAAAACATCAAGAGCATTCACACATTAACACAATATGTATCCCGGTGAAAGCATCTCACTAAAAACCCCAACTATATGTATATTAATGATTGAGTCATGTAACATTACATAGTATAATACTTCTCACAAGTATCTCCACCTCTGTTACACACAATATAGCTCAGATATGATCTCCAAATCTCTTCCACTGCTTGCCTGCCTCCACTGCTCAATACCTGCATGAGAATGAATGATAATGGCACAAGCAAACTCGTATTTACTTGGAAAAATCACGTGAGCACAAGCTACAATGTGGGAAAATACGTGGGCAAATTCATTTGCATACTCAATCCCTCGATTGTGCAAGATCTGGTGCACAACTACAGTCACAACTAATAGCAATCTGATTCTCTAACACCTGTCCCTGTTGAACTGAACATGCACTAACATGCAACTGAGTTAACTGATGTATTCTATAGTTGCATTATGAGTTAATA
>APFE030817298.1:36602-72002 GCA_000404065.3 Pinus taeda | reverse complement strand
CATGCTTTAAGAAAGAATTATAAGTGGGCCTAATAGCAAATAGCATGTATTTGTTTCTTTGTGGTCATAGATTCAAATCTATAGGAGTAAGTATATATATACCTCAATAAACATTAACAATCAAATCATCTTAATAAGGTAAGTCTCATATCCCACAAACAAACAATGTGGTCTACTACATACTTATATTCATATGTGAATATCATTTATAATAATCTCTATCTACTACCTTAATAAATTATAGATTTATATTTCTTAATATGAAATGACTGAAATTTATAAAAATAATATTAACAAAGTTCAATCGCTAATATTATTATTTTTACATTTAAAGTATTTAAAGATAGCAGATAAAAATGATATGAATTTGAATTTGAATTTAAAAATTATTTAACTGTTATATATTTTATTGTTTATATTTATTAATTTAGTAAATTTAAATTAGAAGGCTTTAGTAGTCAAATCATTAAGTGGGCCCATTCTCCCATAAACAAATCATTGGACCAGAAGGTGGGCCTTTCTCAGGCAATCAATTCATTAGACACAAACCCACAATCAATTCATTGGGTTGAAAGGTTCAATTCGAAAGTCTTAGAATTTGCTTGCCTCCTCTGATTAAGACCATGGTTTGTTCTCCCATCCACCGAGGGTCAATTTCAAATTTCAATGGACATCTTTGTTTCATTGTGACTAGGGTTTGTTTTCTCACCTACCGAGATTCAATTCCAAGGGAGATGTTTGGCCCATTGTGATAAGGCTAGAAGAGGAGATGATGACATTTATCCATATTTTTCTTTTTCTTTATTTTTTTTTATATTAATTCAAATTTCCTATTATATTTATTGAGTTTTTTCCCTTATTAGTTTTTTTTTTTTGTTTTCCCATTCACCCAGGTTTAATTCCAACAAACATGTTTGGCTCGTTGCGATAAGGCTCCAATTCCATTAAACATGTTTGCCCGTTGGGATAAGGCTCCAATTCCGATAAACATGTTTGACCCATTGCTATAAGGCTCCAATTCCAATAAACATGTTTAGCCCGTTGTGATAAAGCTCCAATTCCAAAAAACATGTTCGGCCGATTGTAATAATGCTCCAAGAGTAAATTATGTCGTAGTCTAATTAGCCGGAGGAATTGCCGGTAAAGTTATGGAAATTCTAGTCATATTTAGAGAAAATCTGGCAAGGAGTTTTGTAAATCCAAGTTACAATTGTTAAATTTCAAAATTTTAGGTGTTTTAGACGTGTTTCTATAAGATTTTTTGAAATTTTTTGCCTGGATTCCGGCCGCTTTTGGCCATCGAGGCAATTCCTCCGCCTCGGTAAACGACTCTGTAAATTATTATTTTTTTTTAACATGATCCGTTACTTATATATTATAAAAAATTCGAGGAACATGTCCTTTTACATATGAGAGGGAAAACAGAGAGAGGAGTATCCAAAATGGGTGCACAGACCCTTGATCCTTGTTGATGAAAATGCGGAGAACAGTTTGAAAGAGATAACAGCTATATTGCCAGACAAAAGAACCTACTAACAGACAAAATTTACAATGCATATCTTAAGGCTGCTGTAACGACTCCGTAAATTATTAACACTCCAAGAGAAAATTATTACCTTTGCAAAATTACTCCAATAAGGCTCCAATTCCAATAAACATATTTGGCCCGATGCCACAAGGCTCCAATTCCATTAAATATGTTTAGCCAGTTATGATAAAGCTCCAATTCCAAAAAACATGTTTAACTAATTTTAATAATGCTCCAAAAATAAATTATTACCTTTGCAAAATTACTCCAACAAATTACCCATTCACTACCATAATTCCCACTACATTTAACGTCTTCTTTTATACAAATTCAAATTTTTTACTAAATTTAACTTTATTTTTTATTTTATTTTACCTTTACCAAATCCCTCCTTTTTCCCTAAATACCAGATTCAAATTTTCGTAGTGACTAACTAAACTGAATTTATCTCGTTCTCATTCTTGAACCATGGGAGAAACACGCTCAGCATCAACCTACATGGTTTGAAGCTAAAAGGCCGACATTTTAGAGAGAGCGGGCATTCTGTAATTTCTATTTAAAGGGACTGGCTTCCTCATTTGTAGATATCATAGCATTACAAGCCAATCGAAACTGATTGGGTGTTGATGGCCCTTATTATTTAGTTCGGCATATTTTCAACTGAAGAAATCGAGTTTCATAGTCCTCATTCTGATCTGCGTTATGGATCCCTGGGAGGTACTGAGGAAAAACTCTGAACAGTATTCGGATGCTGAGTTTTGGGACATAATCATGCAGGAAAGCTATGAACCCTCGGGGCGTAGTGCAGCGGACAGCTCCAATCCTGAAAGAGCGGATTCTGGGCATAGTCCATCGGCTCCTGAAGCAGACTGGGCTATGATAATGGACGATGACGAGGAACTGAACGAGATCAGAAGTTTATGTCAACTGCACAAAGACCAGTCTATGTTCAGCATGAACATACAACAACTATTGGGACTTGCCGACCCAAAATTTGAGTGCACTGACTCTCTTTTTCTTGATGAGAGTCGTAAGAATCTTGATGATATTCAAAACGACTTGCCGCCCTCTGAAAATTTTTCTGTTGATTACTTCCTAAACCCTGTAGCTCTCCTAGATACATGCAGGTTGTTCTAAATTTCTTTGCTCTGCAATATATATTTTTGCTTTTTTTAGTAGTGTTGTCTTGTATTTTTTCTAACGGAAAAATCATGCCCAGAGCAGCTTTAGATCATACATAATCTTTTTATTAATTATGTATAGTAACATGGACTCTCAATCTTCTTGCAGCAAAGTGGAGTCAGAGAATGCAATGCACCAGTTAGAATGGCGCCAACGCCCCTTGAGTAGCCGCCCGGTCCGAAAGAATACAACAAAGAGAAGAAACCAGCACGTTAGATAATGTTACAGTAACGTGTTAACGAGCTAGCTGTGTCGCATATTGTAAATAAAATAGTACTGAAGTTGACATGAAGTGAACTGCGTCTTCTCTGCAGGGTGGACTGATGCAAATGAATTATCTAAATTGCCAAAGATTCAACGATTAATACAACTTTACCAGTTGACATGCAGAATTCCGAAAACAGGAAACAGTATGGGATGGAGCTGAATCCATGGTTTCTGGCATGGTCATATGCTGTAGTCATATAGTTTTGACGGTTGATTAGTTTCTTCACATTCAATGCCCAATTATAGTTAATCTAGTTGAGTGTGTACGTAAGAACTCATATGCTATTATTAATTTGGTATATGGTTTAAATAAGTACGTTGTTTTGTATATGGTCTAAATATGTACGTTGGGATACTAATTTGGTTATTTGGTATTGTTATTTTAGACCTCTTTTCAGTTTTATGGATTTTGATTTACCATTTTTTTTACATATCATCTGTATGAAAAGTGATCAATATTATTTTTATTTTTATTTTTTTTATTACGAGAAAAATGACATTTATCTAAACCCTGTTGTATTGTCATTTTATGTACAAATATTTTGGAAAAAGTCAGAAGAATGTTCATATATGTATATTAATCGCTTTAGAGATCACCTCATCTATTCCTGAAATGTGTTGGGTTGTAGCTTCGTAGCTGTCTTAAACAAATTGTAAGCATCCCTCCTCATTTCAAGAAAAATGTGTGAAAAGAAGAGTCACTACAAATCTTGTAAAGACTAATTAATAATCTGTAATAAGAGAGATATTTTTAGATTTTCCACTTGAATCTGTTTCTTTTCCATTTCATTACCAAGAGAGGTTTTGAGCCAAGAAAAAGACTACCCTTATACCACAAAAAGAAGGGTTAGCTTGACAAAGACCGTAAAAAAAACCAAGGAAATGTTATGTCAATGGAAGCATACATACTAAGCAATGTAAATTGATGTTTTATTACTCTTATTTAATTTTGTATTTAAAGTTTTTTATTTCATAATATTTATTTTTGTAAATAGTTGGAGAAATGTGTTGCTTTATCACTTGGGAAACTATAGTGATGAAACCATAGTCTTGGATACCAATTTGGTTATTTGATATTGTTATTTTAGACATCTCCTTTCAGTTTTATGGATTTTGATTTATCATTTTTTTTTTCTTAAAAAAAAATGGTATTTATCTAAATGTTGTTGTATTCTCATTTTATGTACAAATATTTTGGAAAAAGGCAAACCAATATTCATATATGTATATCAATAGCCTAGGTCACCCCATCTATGGTCCTTCATATACTAAATATACTAAATGTTTTGGGTTGTAGCTTAGTGGTCCTCTTAAACAAACTGTAAGCATCCTTGCTCATTTCACTAAAAATGTGTGAAGAGAAGAGTCACTAGAAATCTTGTAAAGACTAGAGAAAAATGTGTGAATAGAAGAGTCAAAGATTAGTCAATAATCTGTAATAAGAAAGATACTTTTAGATTTTCCACTTGACTATGTTTCTTTTCCATTTCATTACCAAGAGTCACCAAAAACGTGAATTTTTTTTGTTTCTTTGCTACCTCAAGGATTTTCCATAGCCCCAAGAATGCAACCTTGTTTTTGGTGGCCCTATCATGAGCATATCTAACCTAGATGATATGGTTTTGAGCCAAGAAAAGGACTACCCCTATACCACAAAAAGAAAGGTTAGCTTGATAAGGACCATAAAAAAATCAAGGAAATGTATGTCAATGGAGGCATACATACGAAGCAATGTAACTTGATGTTTTATTACTATTATTTATTTTTGTGATTAAAGATTTCTATTTTATAATATTTATTTTTGTAAATAGTTGGAGACATGTGTTGCTTTATCACTTGGAAACTGGAGCAATGATGAAACCACTCATCCAACATTAGAAGAATTTCCTCCTTGGCCTCATTTATGTTAAGTAGAATTTGACCAAGAGCTCTAAATTTCATTAGATATCAATAATGTACATATACTAACTATAATACCCTCTAGTGTTCTCGGTGAAACCCAATAATCACTCAATCACCCAATCACCCTCAATGAGTTGTAAGAGCTTCCTTGTGTTAACTTCTAAGTACTAAAGTTGATCTACTTTACAAAACAATTATTTTATTCCAGAAAACTTATTTGACAAGTAAATTAATTTTTCTAAATCACTGAAAATATTTACAATGGTATTCTTAACTTTTCATAATAATGTTATATATTTATATGTTTTATGGAAATCATAAAACTAATCCATCTTAACCCCACATCTACCAAACATGAAGAGAGAGATTAAATCTCTAGAGGTGCAAACCTTTCTTGTGTAAAAGTTGAGGAAAGGTTTGCACCTCAAGATATTTGATCCCTCTCGAATAGATCCAGGTTTAACATGGATATAGGCTAGTTATATAAAACTATATAATATCTATATTTGTAGATATGTATCTCTTTCTTAATCCTGGATCTACCAAACATAATCCATCTTAATCCTGGATCTACCAAACACCAAGAGAGGGATAAAATATCTAGAGGTACAAGCCTTTTTTTTAGTGTAAAAGTTGAGGAAAGGTTTGCACCTCAAGGTATTTGATCCCTTCCCAGGGTTAAGATGGATATAGGATAGTTATATAAAACTATATATATATATATATCTATATATTTGTATATATGTGTCTCTTTCTTATACGCTCTCTCTATCTCACCCCCAAACATACACACTCTCTTTCCATATCTATCTCCCTCCATGCCTCCCTTCCTTTTCCTCTTTGTCTCTCTCTTTTCCCCTTCTCTACTTCTCTCTCTTTCTTCCCTCCCACTCTCCTCTCTCCCTCACTCTCCATTGCTCCCTTGTCACACACACTCTCTCTCCACATTTCTCCCTTTATGTCTTTCTCCTTCCTTCCCTCTCTCTCCCTTTCTCTCCCGCCTCCCTCTGTCTCTCCCCCATCTCTCTCTCTCTCCCCCGCCCTCCATCTTTGTGTCACCCTCTCTCTCTCTCTATCTCTCCCCTCCATCTTTATGTCTCCCTCTCCTCTCTCCCTCACTCTCTCTCCATATTTACTTTATTCTCTCTCTCTCTCTCTCTCTCTCTCTCTCTCTCTCTCTCTTCCCTGCAGATTTGTCACTATCTCCCTCCCTCTTGCCTCCCCCTCTCTCCCCTTCACTTTTCTTGTTGTCATCACTTGGATCCTTGGTTCTTACTAATATTATTTATATTATATAACTTTCACATCTTTAAATATGAAAGTATTGATTTTCAATTTTATTAAAACCTTAATTTAATTTCTATGGGAATATTTCTATTAGTAGAAAGGATAGAGGATTTAGGTATATCTCAAAAGTAATTATAACTTTTTTCCTTTTAGCTTCAATTAAAAATATTTTTATCATGAAACAAGATATGATTTTTTGGCATGTGGTATTGATAAGCCATAGCATTAGCCCACTCTCTTATAACAAAGCATATTACCAAGTTCATAATATCAAAAACAAAGTGGGACGAATATCCATGATTAAGAATCTTGTCATATTGTTATAAAATATTTTGATTGTGAAATAAGTTATGTTTTTTGGGAAATGTGGTATTGATAAGCCATGGTATTGGCCCACGGTGTTGTAACAAAGCCTATTTACAAGTTAATAATATCCATGGTAAAGTGGGGGTGAATATCCATGGTTATGAATATTTTCTTATTTTTCTAAAATATTTTGATTGTGAAATAAGTTATGTTTTTTTGGCATGTGGTATTGGTAAGTCATGGTATTGGCCCATGGTATTGTAACAAAGCCTAATTAAAGTACAAGTTAATAATATCCACCATAAAATTTGGAGTAAATATCCATGGTTAAGAATATTGTCATACTGTTATAAAATATTTTAGTTGTGAAATAGGTTATGATTTTGGGGCATGTGTTATTGGTAGGCCATGATATTGGCCCATGGTATTGTAACAAAGCCTATTCACAAAATCGAAATATAACAAATTGAATTTTATTGTTTTTATTACTTTGTTATTATTATTAATTGAACCAACATTTAAATGTTTGCACAATATCACTTTTAACTTTTATTTTTTTTCTATTTTTTAATTAAGTCAACATTTAAATTGTTTACATACTTACATTAAATCTTCACATCTACTCTATATTACATATATTACACAACATGCATAGTAACATATTACACATAAGTTTTTCTCGATCAACGATTCTTCATTAAATTCTTCTTAGAACCTACATAGGCTTCCTTACTAGGAATAAATAATTACCCTACATCTCATCTAGAATATCAAGGCCTAGATTCATCCTCAATATGCTAATCTAGATCTCCTTTGTTGCTTCATGCACTTTCCTCAAACCTTACACAACTATGTATCTCATTCATAGAAAACTTGCAACATTACTTATGTATTTCTCTTTCTTACTTGAGAGTCTCTCTCCCAATGTCTTGTTCCCCAACACATCATTGTGCTCTTGCTCACCACAAGCCCTGTTGACCCTCTTTTCTAACAATGGGCCCTCTAAGAACTCTTTGTTGTCAATAGGTCTTATCGGACCTCTTTGTTGTCAATGGACCCTCTTGGCCCTCTTGGTGTGAGCAAGGCCTCTTAGCCCTCCACGAGCTCTCTCATCCCTCTCAACCCAACCATAGGTCTCAAGCTTACTCACCCTTATCCTACATAAGATGCTCTCTTTCCAACCACTTTTCATAGGCCCTATTGACTCTCAAGGGCTCTGCGGCTTACTCAACTTTATACACACCTTCAGATACTACAAAAATAAACACTCCCTCCTAGCAAGGAAATGACTCTCCACCACCCCCAACTTATCCCTATAAAAAAAAACTTCATATTCACCAAGGGCTTCATGATAATGTTTAGAATGTGCTAATATATAGATATGTATGGAAACCCCTATAGACCCCACCTCTAATGAAGTGGTACTTGATCTCTATGTGTTTGGACTTGTTATGAAGCACTATACTCTTTATTATCAAAATGAATCATGGAGAGCCCCATATTAAGATTAAATAAACCTATGAGAATTTTGTGAAGCCATATATCTTCAAAATTCACAATAATTGTATCCATACACTTAATTTCCAATGAGATAAGTGCTATGGAGGTGTACTCACCCCATTATTTGACCTTCAGATCATGATCTTCATCCCTATCTAGTTTTCCATAAGTTCATTAAGTGCTTGAAACTCACTAAACGCCTCACCCTTGGGCTTCATGAAGTATATCCAAGAATTCCTAGAGAAATAGTCTATGAATATCACATAATAGCGATAACCTATCACATACTCCACTAAGAAAGTATCACCTATATCTAACTGTATCAAACCCAACACACCTTTGGACCTACTCTTGTTTATTGAAAAAGTATACTTGGCATAATTTCCAAGTACACATCCCCTTCACACTCCATCCTACTCTAGTGAGATATGATGGCAATGTGCATGACTAGTCAAATAGGTATTCCTTAACTTTTTCATGAACACCATTTTTGGTTTTTGTTATCAATCTAGTACAAACTAATAGAAGCAATCCACATCTCATCGGAAATCTTCTTCCTTGAAATGTGAGGGATGACATGATCCTTCATTGCATCCATGATGATGTGTTTTTCTTTCACATCCTTCAAATAATTAACGACCAATAATATAGCATATGTGAGGTGTAATGACTTTATAGAAACTCATGTAGATTGTTATCCATGAGAATTAGGGTTATTCTCCCCTTAAAATGACTAAAATTTAGTTCCCATTTTTGTTGGTCTTCATATCTCAACTCGGTAGAAGTATTTCTCCTAGATTAACCCCTCAACCATAAATCCCTTAGTTGAAAATAAAATGTGCTGATGTAAATCTGTGTGTTATTGATTTCCCTCTTCACGGAGCTTAAAGTTTCTTTGATGCCATGTTAAATTCCAAAAACCATATTTGATCCATTTCACATGGAAATTATCTTATACCCATTTTTGTTTAACTAGGATACCAATTTTCCAAATGGCTAAAAATAAACATTGGTATTTTTACCTTCTTGAAATAAATTTCTAGCAAAAAATATTTAGAAAAATTAGTCACAAACAACATAGAAATCTTCCCAATCAAATTTTCCTTCACATTATTTTATCTATAAATTTAGGTTATATGACCCACAAGGAAATACATAGCAATTGCAACAAATATTTGAAACTTTAAATGGCCCATTGGATTCTCATCCTAGAAAATTGTTTACTTTCCTAGATAAATTCAACCCTAGCATAACTCAGCTTGTACTTGTGAAATTTTTCGACCTTTGGTTGTACAACTTGCACACTCGAAAAAATCCCCCCCTATCTAGAAGCTCAACCTCCTCCCTTTCTCCACGTGGCCTTGGTTGGAAACTCACCCTTACAAATTTTGGCCTGCATATAAAACTTGGCCTCCTCATTGAAGATCTTAGACCCTCTCTTTGAATTGTCATCCTCATCTCGTTTCCCTTTCAAAAATCCCATTTTGCACACTTTCTTCTTGTCTTCAATCACTCAAGCCTCTCACTCATTGAGAATTTTTTTTTCTCAGTCATAGTGTTATGTACTCATGCTTTATTAGGATCTCTTGTAATTTCTCATTGAGCCAAATTCCTAACCTCAAAAGTGGTAAAGTCTAGCATTAAATACTAACCCATGTAGATCAATGGTGGAGATTAGCTCTAAGTCACTTAAATAATTGAATTATTTATTCTTAGAAAATTTAGCCCAATAATCGATATTAATCAATAGATTAAATTTGTTGTTTTCTTAAGTTAAAACTTAGGAAATAAATCATAAGACTTGCTCCTCTCAAACAAGAAGTGAAAGGGGACTCTCTCCTACATGATAGACACTTACCCTATGTTGAATAATTTCCAATGCAACAAACATCAACAACTTGTTCCTTTAAATAAGATGCCCCATTCCACCAAGGTTGCAAATCTAGTGCAACATCATGAATAAGGGCCAGTAGATGGTATTGGAACCCAAGCCAAAGAGATCACTAATAGATGGAATGGATAGGGGTTTAAAAACCCAATGTTGGTTGTTAATTTGGAACCCAAAGCAAGAGACCAAGAATGATATGAGACTTGAAGGCCTATATTCAACATAGTGAATAGGTTAGAGGGACTACAAATGGGATGCAATATTTTCATGTCTAGAAGGTTTAGACATTAAAAAATAGCCCAAAGGAAATACGTAGAGAGGAAGAGGTGAAGCATAAGTACCAATTCCCAATGGACAAGTAGGATAAAGAGGTAAGAAAATAAGGGAAAAATATAAGAACATAATGTTTTAAAAAATAAGCCAAGAAAAGCACCTACATGAGAGAAAATTGCATGGAGTAGAACAATGCCATGAGAATCTATAATGCACCACCATAATATCCTTGCTATTATAGTATAATCACTCCCTCATTTTGCAATATTCCACCTTATATAATCAATGTCCATCCCAATTTTCAATGACCATAATTCATGGGAGAAATCACCAGAGCTAGACACTATGTAGTTGCCAATGTCCAAACCTACACATCATTAACATGATAAAAATCCACTAAATCTTGAGAATTAATGCGATACTAAAACCACAATGAACTTTCCTCATGGATGTATTAAATCATTTTATCCTTAATGCAAGGAATTCAAAACATGATAATGGTATGGGGGATGTTGTATGGCTCCTTTCTCAACCATGTGTACATGGTGGGATGGGAGCCATGTTCTTCTGCACTTCTCATAATCTTTTCACCATATTCAAGGAAGAAATATCTTTCATTGATAAATAAGATTAATATTTTTTGAGAGGGTAAGTAGGGAGGGAGTGCCATGTGTGGCTACGGAGTGATGCATAATCTTTGTAACCTTCATTAGCAAGAAGGTCTACAATCTGATTTTCATATTATATGACATGTGATGCAATAACCATAAGGATTGAATGGAGAAAAGTGGCCACCTAATCCAAGCTACATTCTATAAGCTAGTTACTAGATATTTTAGTTGGTGTAGTGCCATGGATTTTTTTAGTCATCATATTGATTACAAGTTGAGAGCCCGTTCAAGTATTAATTTTCGGAAGGCTTGAGCCTAGTCCATATGAAGTCTAATTTATATGGGTTTGATTTCTACATGTTGACATATTTTTGTGTACCCACCACCATCACTTTGTACTATATACCATAGACATACTTCTTTCTGCAAATGAATTCACACACTCTTATACACAATCATTTGTGTGTGAAAACTACATAACCCAACTCTCTGCTCTCTTCTCTCTTTGCAAATCCACTCCCCCTACACAACTTATCCCCAACATAGTTCAATGTTCCACACAACCTTTTCTCCACATAAAAAATCCCTCACACATAACAAATATTCATACACAATATGCCATATATGGCACCTAGTTTCCTTTATTCCATACTTAGTGGAAATCATGCTCTTTTCCCCTTTCAAGGCTAATTGAAAGCTTATTTAAGATAGTCTAATCCTCAAGATAAAAAGAGGTGCTTGATATTGTACTATGTGAATTACTTGTTGGCACACCTATTAAATATTTTCCATGAGTTATTAACTTCCCATTATCATTCTGACATGACTTGATGGAGGTGGTATATTAAGAAGAAACATTATATTTAATGCTACCATAAAATGAGGATTTAATGGCTCATAATTCTAGAAAATCCTCATTTATATATCATGTATTCCTAAGTGCATTGAAGAAATAAGCAAGATGGCAATGAAAAGCAAGAAGTATGAAACTTGTGGATATACAACCACGTCTCTATCTTTTTAGGAGAATAAATTCCACTAGTTAGATGCATATTAGTGGTATTTAAATTTTTCCTCGGACAAGAGGAAAAGTAAAAATATTTGGAGCATAAGGTTAGCAAAAAACACATCTATTGCCGATGTCTTCAACTTTAGAGAAATTGTTAACTAGTATGCTTGTCAATTTGATATAAAGACTAGAACCATCAAGCTTGGCATAAATAAGAACCAAATCCATTAACTCCTAAGGTTTTCAAGAAGATATTGAAGATCTCTAATGAGCCCCAGAAATGGGTAACTATATGGGCTCATTCTGCCTATTATTTTCATTTAATCCACCATTCTCAATAGTTTTGTGCATGTTTTTGAATATATTTATGTCAATAGAGTGAATGGGGATAGTCACTTTTCCATGTAGTCTAATGAATGTTTATTGCAGATTTTTTGGGACAATTTTAGACAAAGACAAGGAAATCATGAGCAAATGGCAGCCAAACTTCAGGAAACAGGGAAGAGGACTTTTAGGAGGGGTTTCTTCTTCATTAATGACCCTTTCCTTGAATTCTCCACCAGCAGCTCAGAGTACACAGGCCCACATTGATGATTCCAAGGGGCAGCCGAGCAAATCAAGTAGGGCTATTGTTATCTTCAGTTCTAGGCAGTCGAGTTCCTTAAGTTTAGGAGGATTGTTGGGAATCTCCATTTGTATAAATAAGAAGGCTTCAAGCCTCAGTAGCTTAGCCATTTTAGTCTATTTTACCACTTTGGTGTAGCATTGTACTCAGCTCATTTTCGAGCTCTTTTTGAGATAGTTTTTATGTGATGTAACTGTTATTTTTGATAATGAAGATGAATGAAGTTTTGAGCCAGCACTGATTTTTTTCCAGAGGGCTGAAGCTTTTGGGTTAGGGACCAACCCAAGCTACCTAGCACCTCCTTTGTGTACTTATATGTTTTTGTTTCCATTCATGAGTTAATTTCTGCTGCATATACTCATTTGACTTTATTGGAATAGGTTGCTTTTGATGGTTAGAATAGTTGTTTTTGCTTCAAGTTGCTTAAGTAAGTCACTGCAGTGATGTAAAAAGACCCAAAAAGGCTACTAGCAGGTATTGATCTCCTTTCTCCCTCCTTGGGACCATGATTTGAGGTCAAGGCACTACTGTTGCCACCAAAAACATATTTTTTGCTCCCTCATGCAATTGCTAGTGTGATACTTTGATTTGCAAAAGTTGATATTGGTTCAGATTTAATTGCTTAGATCATTTTATACCCTTTTACCATAGTTATCTTGCATACTTTTCTATTCATAAGGCATTGTTCAACATTTTTCTGGTTTTAGGTCAGAAATTAGGTTAAGATAGACAAAAGTATGCTTTTCAGTTCTTTCTTTGGTTAGTTTTGAGAAGTAAGTGTGTATATCTCTTGTAAAACATTCCATCCCCCATCTCATTCGCCTCTCATAGATCCCCCATCTCATTCGCCTCAGTTTTCCAATCTGCCCTAATTTCTGCATTACTTTTCCATAAAGTTGTTTTCTTACCATTTGAACAAATCCAACCATCTCCTTCATCCCTGATCTTCCCTGACAAGTTATAGACCCCTCAACACCTTCATCCAGCCTCCATTTCCCCTTTCCCATCATTTTCCCACCTTTAAACCTCCAAAAACCACTTTCGGCCTCCTCTTGTAGATCCTCTTGTAGAACCTCCTGTAGATCCCCTGCAACCTTCTATAGAAGTTCCTATGAGTGATTTTTCAAAGTTTGATCACAATGGAAGTCTTTAGAAGAATACTAGGGGCTTCTTAGGACCTCTTCACACCTTCCTCACCATCTGCAAAATCCAACTCCATCTTCCTTTGCCACCAAACCTCTACAGAGTCACAACGAGTCAAATCATAAGCATAATAATTCCACATAAGAATGCTCAAAAGTACAAAAAGGTGATTTCTTCTCATTTCTCTTCAAAAGTAGTTTGAATAAATGGAATTTACCTTTTCAATAGTCAATGGCACCCATTTCAGTAGTTTCCATCTCTTTTCTTGCAAAAATAGGGTTAGTAGGTAAATTAGGGTTTGCTAGGGTTTGTGTTTCATTTCGATCTCCATTCTCTTTTTGCAAGTAGAATAGCCCCTGTAGAGTTAGTTTCCTTTCATCAAAATTAATGCTTCTTCTGAGAACTCATAGAAGTTGGCTTAAGCTCCTAGCAAATTTGTGCCAGCTGATCAAGTGACAGCCTGCAGTAAGAGCTAGTACTTATGCATACAACACTGTCGTTTCCAAGTTTGTTACGAATTACCAGGTTGATAAAAGTAAAGAAGGAAGCCCCAAGAGTTGCACCATTATCGCTGCAATACTGGAGCTCACCACTCTTTTTGGCGTCGTTGCCGGGGAAGCATCAGAGTATTTTGTGATTACTGATTTTCTTCTATTTTCTACTACAACATTCTGCTAAGTATTTTATTTTAGCAAAAGTAGAGTAGTCGTTTCGTTTCAATTCTGCAATTTCAATTATGCAAAAGTAGATTAGACATTTCCTGCTTTCATTTCAATTTTGCAATTTCATTTCAGCAAGCATGGATTAGACATTTCCTGCTTTCATTCCAATTTTGCAATTTCATTTCAGCAAGCGTAGATTAGACATTTCCTGCTTTCATTTCAATTTTTCAATTTCCATTCCAGCAAAGTAGATTAGTCATCTCCTACTTTCATTTCAGTTCTGAAATTTCCATTTCAACAAGATTCATTTTAGTTAGTTGAAAGTTGTTGTTCAATCTGTTTTAGTTTTGCAAGTACAAGTAGAAAAAACACTAAAATCACCCAAAAAAGAGATTTCCTTTCATGCCTCGTAGGAACAGAGACAATTGAGGAAAATTCCTACCCAACACCCACACCACATCACTAAGTCACCCTTATCTCTTCTTTGGTGGCAGTGATCCAGAAGAACCTATAAGTGAACCTCTAGATATATATGAAGATCCTATAATAGAAGAAGAACAAGAAACCATTCCTCCTAAGACCATGGCTGAAAACAGAAACGTTAGAGGAAATGGGAAAAGAATAGAAGGTGCCTTTCCTATCCAAGAGACCAATGGGGACACAAAAATGAAAAACATAAGTCCTTCAGCCTTACCTCACTTCCATGGATTGACTACCGAAGATCCTGATACCTTGTTTGAATTTGTTGTTCTTTGTCGAACCTATGACTATGGAGAGGACGAGAAGAAGTTGAAACTATTCCCTTCTACCCTCAAGGATGCAACATTATGCTGGTTCATGGGGTTACCTGGAAATAGTATCACAACTTGGGCTCAGATGCAGCATGCCTTTAACAACAAATACTGGGACTACTCTAGATCAAAGGATACCAAGGAAGAAATCTTCCGAATGACCATGGGAAGTTATGAATTTTTAGAAGGCTATGAAGAAAGGTTTCAACTCAGTTATAAAAGGGCCAAGTGCACACTTGACCTTGAATCTCTGAAGTTGGTTCTGCTCAGAGGAGTCCCTGAAGACCTTCTAGATACCCTCCATTTGCTGGCTGGGGGAGACATCTACCAACTACCATATGATGACATAAAGACTGTGTTTAGAAACCATTCTAGGTCAGCTAGAAAGAGAGGTAGGGGAAGTCAACCTTTAGCCAGTACATCCTCATTCATTTCATCCATTAGAAATGAACTTGAGAATCAGCTGGAATATTTCAAGAGCGAGATGAGGAAAACTCTTGCCATGCAAATGGATACCTTGCATATCAAAAGGAAGCAAGAGGAAGCCGAAAGGGCTTTGGCCATCTTTTTTCCCAGGTGCACTAGAAAGAATCCTAGGAATGAATATCCATTGCACTCTATAGAAGTGTGTTTAGTCTGTGAAGAAGACCATCCTACGAATCAGTGCCCTTCCTTTCCCGGAATTAAAGCTGCATATCAAGGGGCCGAAGGAGCCACTGAATCACTCTATTTCATGAACCAAAGGAGGCCACATGGACCCAGACCTTACCAATAGGGAATGCAAGGGACATCCTAGACTTATTACAACCCTAATCAAGCCACTTCCATGCCTTCTTGGGGTCCCCCTACTCATCCTTTGTAGTCCACACCCCCTCCTTGGTCATATCCTCCTCAATACCAGGCTTCGCCAATTGCTCACTCATTTCACTCTTATGCTCAACCACAACCTCAGTGGAATGCACCTCATCAGGGGTGGAGGCCCCAGTACAACTCTCCTCCCACTCTTTTGCGTCCACCACCTGCTCAAGCACAACCATTACCTCCTGCTCCACCAAGACAACCCCAAATGCGTGCTAAACCGAACCCGAACCCCAATAACAGATAGGCCCAACAGGTATATAGTGGAGAAACATCATGTCCAACCTATGTTGTGGAGATTCAGGAGATTAACCTATGATCTGGGAAGGTTCTCCTAGATAGCCGACCTCCTCCTAAGGAGGATGAGGAAGAAAAATAGGAAAGTGAACCAAAAGTCATTACACCCTTCCCTGAGAGACTAACTGGAACCACACAACCGACCTCAAAAAAACTAAACTTATGTGTAAAGATGTGCCCATATACAACAAGATGATCAAGGAGAAGTGCTTCAGGCACCCAGGCAGGCGCAACAGAGATGCTCCAACTATCAATGTCATAGGACAATTGTCTGACCTAATGTTGGGGTAGGTAATATGTCCAAAATATCTAGACCCTAGAAGTCTTGTAGTCAATGTCCACATCAATGGAACCATAATCCCCCATACCTCGATTAATCTAGGGGCTACTATTAATGTGATGACTAGGGACACTATGCTCAAACTCAACCTTCAGGGTTCCCTCAGAAAGACCACAACAGTCCTACAGTTAGCAAACTGCTCCACTATGACCCCTAAGGGGATTGTTGAAGATGTAATGGTCTCTATTGATTCCTGGGAGTATCTTGCTGATTTCCTGGTTCTCCAGCCAAAGGCAAAGCTCACCGGGTATCTTATCATCCTAGGAAGACCTTGGTTGGCTACTGCAAATGCCTACATCAGTTGTTGAGCTGGGAACATGACAATCAAGAATGGGCATATCTCCAAATAGTTAGTCCTATATCCTCCTGCCCAACCTCTGTTATAACATGATTTACCCCTCTGGTTGGAGGAGGAATATGCTGATGAAGTATATTCCGCACCATTGTGTACAATAGAGGCTACCATGGGGGACACATAAACCGAGGATGACCTTATTGAAAACTTGATTCAGAATCCACCCCCTAGTGTGTTTCCATTAGAAGAGTTGGTCGAAGAAACCCAGGCCAGTCCTGTAGTTGATCTCTGTGTGGCTGATCCGACCTCTCTCCGAGTGAAGAATGTGGAATTTAGCCCAGAGAGAACCTTGAGGATCAACTCATCCCTATCAACCTCTCAGGAGAAAGAACTATGTAACTTATTGGAAAATCACTTAGATGCTTTTGCTTGGAGTTATAAGAAGATGAAGGGAGTCCACCCTTTAGTCTGTACTCATCACATTTACATTAAAGAAGATTGTAAACCAGTCAGGTAGCCTTAAAGGAGGATGAATCCGACCCTTAAGGACATTGTCAAAGAAGAACTGCAAAAGTTGTTGGATGCAGGATTCATCTACCCCATCTTTGACAACGAATGGGTCTCTCCTTTGGTGCTAGTGCCAAAGAAAAATGAGAAGTGGAGAGTTTGTGTAGACTATCAGTAACTGAACAAGGCCACCAAGAAGGACCATTTCCCTTTGCCTTTCATAGATCAAGTGTTAGATGGCCTGGCAAGGAAGAAGTTCTTCTCCTTCCTAGATGGGTTTAGCGAGTACAACCAGGTCCAAATCAACCTGGAAGACCAAGATAAGACCACTTTCACTTGTCCTTGGGGTACTTTACATACCGGGTCCTTCCTTTTAGCTTGTGCAATGCCCTCGCCACTTTCCAGAGAGCAGTAATGAGCATATTTGCTGAACTGGTTCATGATTCAGTGGAAATCTATATGGATGACTTTACCCATTATGGTTCTAACTTCCATGAAGCTCTAACTAACCTAGGAAAAGTTTTAGCAAAATGCATCAAAATGAACCCATCCCTCAGCCCTAAAAAATGTGAATTCTTGATGACTAAATGCTAGGTCATACAATTTCTCAGCAAGGATTACAGGTGGATCCCAACAAGATTGCTATCATCCAAAGGGTCCCTCCTCCTCAAAACTTAAGAGATGTTCGGAGTTTCCTAGGCTTAGTAGGGTATTATAGAAGATTCATTAAGGATTTTAGTAAGCTAGCCTCCCTATTGTTTGGCATTTTGGGAAAAGATGTTGAGTTCATATGGACTGACAACTTTCAAGAGGCTCTGGATACCTTGAAAGATAAACTGGTAACTGCCCCAATTTTGAGAGGTCCAATCTGGGCCCTACCTTTCCATATTCACACAGATGCCTCGAACAGAGCAATAGGAGAAGCCTTAGGGCAAGTTGATGAGAAGCTGCCTTATGCCATATATTTTGCCAGTAAAAACTTGTCCAAGGCATAATTAAACTACACTGTAACTGAAAAGGAGCTCCTAGCTATAGTCCATTCCCTAAATAAGTTTAGAAATTACATCACTACTATCAAACATTCTTACACATTGATCATGTTTCAATTAGGTATTTGATGAATAAACCAGATGTAAATGCTCGTATTATTAGATGGTTACTTTTATTGCAGCAATTTGATTTGACCATTGTTGATAAGCCAGGTAAGGAAAATGTTGTTGCTGAATTTCTATCTAGATTAGATCTGCCTGCAGGTGAAGAAGGAATGGTGGATAATCAAATGCTAGATGAAGACCTATTTGCTATTTCAGTACTCCCTCCATGGTTTGCTGATATAGCAAATTACTTGGTTTCAGCACAGTTTTCGCCACACCTGTCCTCAAAATAGAAGAGCAAGATCATGAGGAAAGGTGCCCCATTCACCTGGATTGGGGGCAATCTATTTAAGCTTGGCCCAAATCAGATTTTGAGGCGATGTGTCAGGGAGGAGGAAGTATTTGACATTCTCCTAACCTGTCATGATGGGCCCTGTGGGGGCCATTTTGCAGAAAAAGGGACTGCCTTCAAAATTTTGCAAGCAGGTTACTATTGGCCCACTCTTCATCAAGATGTTAGAAAATATATCAGCGAATGTGACTGATGTCAAAGGATGGGGAAACCTACTCCAAGGGATGAGATGCCCCTATGACCTCAAGTGACTTTTGAGCCATTTGGGAAGTGGGGCATGGACTTTGTGGGTCCCATCAACCCTCCTTCAAAACATAAATCATACATCATTGTGTGTCTGATTATCTGAATAAATGGGCAGAAACAAAGGCGATCAAGGCAGCAACAGAAGAAAAGGTAGTTGAGTTTTTGAGGGAAAATATCTTTTACAAGTTTGCCTATCCAAGAGAATTAGTTACAGATCAAGGCTAGCTGTGGGAGCTAAGGCTTTGTATAATTCCTGTGTATTTCCACCATGTATGATAATACAATAGTGTGGGGTTTTTAGCTGAGGCTTTCCCAAAAGTATTTTCATGTGTATTGTACGATTGATTCTTCTTCTTCTAGTTATATTGTTCAGCTCGATCTTTAAGCTTCTGCAAATTGATAGTAGAAGTAAGTTATAGTATTCTAATTTGATTTATATTGTGTTATCGGGTTAACCTATCACATATTTTACCTATGCACTCTCTAACACTGGTATCTTTTTGACACCAAAGTCAACAATGATGCATGTCACTACAAAGTTACTTCATTTTGTTTAGCTCTTTTAGGAGGCAACATGTTAGACTCCTAAAAAATCTTATCACATGAATTAGAAACATCAATTGAATCAGATTTCAAACTTGAACCATTTCCTTGAAAGGCTTTAGATTCTTCAACACCTTCACGTTTGATCATTAAGAATGCAAAGTTCTGACTAGCATTAACAATCCTCTTCGTTTGTCTCGCATTTACAAGAGATGCATTCAACTTCTTGTTGTGTGCTCTAACAATTTACTCAATCCAATTCTTGAACAAATGAAATTTGTTCTCATGGTGATGAAAAATATCTCTCCTATCATATAGATATGGGCTTCCCAAAAGAATATCACATATATCAATTGGAATTACATCAAGCTCTACCTCATCTAGAAAGTTTGTAGTGATTGCAAATTTCAGTTTACATATTTTTGTCACCTGCAATTTTGCATTGTCACGTATCCAACCTAAAGGATAAGGCTTAGGACGAGGAATGGTTTCTAAATTCAACTTCTTGAAAATGTCTTCTGAGATATAATTTTCTTGTGAACCACTATCAAACAATGTATATATCTTGGGCTGTTTTGGAATAACTCTAATATGGAAAAGCTCTATTCTTGTTTTTTCATCTTAATTTTCATTGAGACAATTTGAAGAACTAGTACTTGCAATGTCCTTACCTTTCAAATCCATGGTTTTCATCTTTGTTTAATCTCTAGAATTTGAACTTAAGTCATGTTATGTAGTTGCAAATATCTTCTCCTTCTCCCTGTTCTTCAATTTGTTGCGTCTCATTTCTGGATGAATTTTCCAGCAATGATCCTCATCATGGACATCTTTGGAACAATGTTTACATGTAAGTTTTTCTTTCTCCATATTGATGGAAACATTCTTCTTCCCCTTTCCTTTGAACTTACATTTTCCTTTTTCTCCAAACTCAAAGGAAATCTCACTAGTTTCTTCAGAAACATTTTTCCCTCTTGCCTCTAAATGAGTTGCCTGAACACAAACTTCATCTAGTTTGTAGGGTTAAACATGAGAATGGTATATCTCAACTAACCATACAATCCTCCAATATAATTGAGAAAAGTATCTTGTGAGGACAAATCTATACCCAAATTCAAAGCTCTTTTCCTAAATTCTTGAGTATAAGATTACACATTTTTCCCTTTAGCTTGCCTAAAGTTCTACCAGTCCATAATAGATTTCTACATGTAGGCTAATGTATAAAATTGACTTCTTATTGTAACACAAAAATAATTCCAAGAGGATAAAACCTTACCATGTTTCTTCATGTCCTCTTGAGTTTTGGCTTCCCACCAAATTATTGTTGCACCTTCCAATCTAAGAGAAGCAAGCTAAATATTGGTTTCATCATCTTTGATTCTTTGTATCTTGCAATACACTTCAATCTGACAAATCCAATTATCTAATCTTTCTCCATTTACCTCTCCATTGTACATAGTCAATTCAAACTTAATATTAAGCTTAAGCAAAGGAGTTTTACCATGACTTTTTTGGGATTTTGGATGTGTTTGTGAAAGGGTAGAAGAAGTTGAAGATGAGGAGGAAGATGGAGATGAGGATGATGATGGAGGTGAAGGTGGGTTGTCAACATTCCCTCCATTCCCTTTTGGATGTTTGTCTCATTTTCCTCCATGAGGTTTTGAGCTGTCTCCATAAAGTTTGGAATTCCTCTCCTCATATAGAACTTTAACCATATTTGACATCTCAAATAATGCTTTTCTAAAAGTCTTCTCATCTTCAAACATCTCTTCGAGACCTTATTCATGTACCATGAATATTGAAGCTTGAGTAATGTTTGTTCTCCTTGAAACAATTTGAGATCTTAACTCCACCAATTCTCCTTCTCCTCTCTTGAGCTTCAAACTTGTAAGCATCAGAAAAACGCTTGCAAACAAATCAAATCTTCACAAAACCTGTTGTTGAGATACAAAAAATGATCTAAATGTGTAAACTTGAATATTTTAAACAATTTGTAAGTTAAACTTATATGTGTATTGGGTAGAGGATCAACTTACTAAACACATAAACAAGTAAATTTAAACCAAATTTTATAGCCAAACATAGAAAAAACCATGATATCTAAAACACATAGCACAAGCATTATAAATGATTTCACCCCTCTCTAGGGCTACATCTTTTGGTCCAACTTCCAATGTAGGGCTTCTTTCATTAAAAATGCTCAAAAGTGTGTTTACATTATTTATACTACTCAAATATCAAAAATCGTGTCTCCAATGGATCCAACACTATCAAAAACCCATGTTTTGGTTCTGTTTTGCACCTCATTTGGCGAAAACTTGAGAAAGTTATGCTTGTTTCATCCTTTTCCCAAATTATGTAGCTAACCATCCTACAATTAAGCCTCAATCTAGCTCGAGCGCCCCAAATGCATAATTGCCGCATCAAACCTGGAACAAATCATGCCCAGTGAGCGAAAGTGTAGGACCATTAAAGGTTCCATTAAGCCCTAGTCCTGAAAATCCTAGACGTGTGATGACCATATGACCACATACGGTGTCAAATCTTTAAGGTGTTGTTTAGCCCCCATATGGTGCACGCTCTTGGTTCCATACAACACATATGAATGTGGGTTAGCCCCCTTCTCTGCACGTGCTAGTGGTCTCATTACGGGGTCATATGGAATGGGGCTGACCCCCTTACCCCTTTGTCCCGTGGTTTACGGTTGCGTTAAATGTTTGGGCATATGGATGTGTATTGGGTTGTGCTGCAAGCTATGAGGGTTGGGCTAGGCCCTAGCCCTTGGCCCCTCGCCCATGGTACTATGGCCTAGGGGTGGCCAAGGGCTAGGGAATAGCCTGACCCCTCCCCAAATGTGCCATTCACCAACATTCAAATGTAATATGCATTCATCATATATCAAGTAATAATGTGGTGGAACAATGGTATTGTACTTTGTTGATTGGTATGAGGTCCAAGGTTCGAACCCAAGGGGTGATGTTCGGCATCCAAACAAATTTTGGCCTCCATGAAGAAGCCACATGGTAGCCACTAGTTGGCCCACGTAGCACTCCCTCATTGGGCGACTTCACCAAAACCATTAACCAATAGAATTACACCATGTAACTAACTAGTCACCTAATGCCAAGTGTTGACCAATAATTGGCCAATGGAGGACTAGTTAGCATGCCATGTTGCGGCCCAGGCAATGTATGGATTGCTGACTGGGTGCACCTATAAGTTTTTTTCCAATTTTTTTAGTTGTTTCCCAAATCTATCAGAACACATTTATGGGAGCATCTGATATCCGATTTGAGTGAAATGAGTTGCATTGGATTGAGATTGCCGAGATCTATCTAATCGTATAGGTTTCTAGCTCTGTCACATAGTTTCAATTTTGAGCATTATTTGATCCATTGGATCACTGATGAAGAAAGAAACATCATATTTGAGCCTAAAGTAGTCATAGAAACAAGAACTTGATAGCTACAAAATTGATTAATTTCATAGTATCTCCTTAAGTGGAAGAACTTACCCGCTGAAGATTCCACATGCGAGGATGAGAATTTTATGCAGAAGCATCCAAAACTACTTAAGCATTGCGGAGAACATTATTTTGAAGGAGAGGGCCATGTTAGGTCCCTATAATACTAGTGTATCCCCCTTATTTTTATTGTTAGTGTATCCCCCTATTTTTATTTTTGTGCCCATGTATCCCCCATGTTGTTATTGTTGTGCCCCATAGAAGCCACTATTGGTATTGTTGTTCCCTTACATTATTATTGTTATGTAGGCTCTAATTATATTGTGACCCCTTAGGCTCCTATATATACCAAGGAGGTATTATGATTTGTATCATCCAAGAATTTTTCATTTATGTAATGTCAAGGATGTCCCCCCCTCAAAGAGGATAATTTTTAAGTCGTTGATCTATCTTTTCTTCTTCTTTTTGAGTTGGTTGCATAACAATTTATGTGCCTGATAGTGGTGAGTTGAAGAAGCTTATGTTGAGGTAGTTTCATGTCAAGCCATATTTAGTCCACCCAGGATATCAGAATACTTGGAACGTTTTTAAGAAGTTCTACTATTGGTCGAATTTGAAGAATAAGGTGGTTGAGTTTGTTGCAAGGTGCTTGGACTATCATCATGTGAAAGTTGAATCCAAGCATCTATCTGGTCTATTGTAACCTATTTCGATTATAGAATGGAAATTGGGGGTCATTTCCATGGACTTCATTACAAGATTCTTGAGGGCGTCGAGGCATCATGATTCCATCATGGTTGTGGTTGACAAGTTGAGAAAGACAGCTCACTTCATCGCAGTGAAGTCTACTAATTCAACTAGTGAGGTAACTTAGATCATCATTAGGGAGATAGTGAGGTTGCATGGAGTTCCCAAGAAGATTATATCAAACAAAGATGCCAAGTTCGCTTCCAAGTTTTGGAAGGATTTTTTTTCCAGCTTAGGGATAGAGTTAGCCTTCAGTACAACTTATCATCCACAAACATATGGAGAGACAGAGAGGGTTAACATGATTCTTGAGGATATGTTGAGGATGTATGTCATGCATCAACTGACGGAGTGGGAGGAGTATCTTCCATTGGTGGAGTTTTCTTATAATAATGGGTATTAACTTTCCTTGAAAATGAGTCCATTTGAGGCTCTATGTGGGTGGAGTTGCAATACTCCTATCACCTAGAGTAATCTAGTGAAAATGTTGTTGATTGGACCAGATATGTTGGCTGATATGGAGCAGGAGATGTATGTTATTAAAAGAAATTTGAAGGAATCACATGGTAGGTAGAAGAGTTATGCATACCAACATAGAGAATTCAAGGAGTTTTAGGTTGGGGAGCATGTGTATTTTCACATCAAGCCCAAGAGGAGATCCTTGAGGATTGGGTAATGTGCCAAGTTGGAACCTTAGTATTGTGGGCCTTTTGAGATCTTGAAGAGGATTGGAATAGTGGGTATGCTTGCACTGCCACCAAGAGTTAAAGTCTATAATGTTTTCCATCTTTCACTACTGATGAGACATGTGCAGGATGTTGATCATGTAATTGATTGGTTTGTATTATTGGTGGAACCAGAGGGAGAGTTCTAGCCAGAGCCAAAATGAATATTGCAGCATAAACAACTCATGCTTTACAACTAAGAAATAGAGAAGGTTAAGGTGCAATGGAAACACTTTGGGAACAATAAAGCTACATAGGAAATGGCTGATCAAATTTGAGAATTATATCCTTATTTATTTTCTTATTGAAGAAAATGAGTTTTTGATATATATATATATATTAGATATATATATTATATATAGAAAAATATATATATATATAAATATATATTAATAATTATATATAATAGTATATATATATATATATTATATTGTTGGCTTGTTGGAGCTTGGCCCAGGTTCATAGGTAATTTAGCCAAACAAATCCTAGTACTACTAGCCCTTTCAGAAACATTCCGTGGAGTGCAAACTGAGCTCTCACCCGAAGTAGTATGGGAGGGTGCTAGAACTAGGTTTCTGCACCCTGGAGATGTCTAATGAGTTTCAAGTGGTCTGTGGTTCGACCCTGTGTGCACGTCACTACGCACACTTACCCGTACATCGCAACCTGAGATGCTACCTTTGCGCAGCACTACTCGAGGGTCAAATGATGTTATTACCCAAGCATTTACTAGTATTCCGTTGTTAGTTAACTAACTTAGCTTACTTGCATGTGTAAAGTGTACTTAACAATCTAAATCATTCATACAGGTGCGTAGAGTAAATAAACAGTACATTTGCAATTTATATCAAACATGTAATAACCCAAGAATAGATACACATAATTAAGATAAAAATTCTCTTTATTATTCTCTTTCTCAGTTACAGACTCGACTCTACCCTGCGCACTCAGCTGTAGGGGTCCGTGCACTCAGCTACGGACTACTAGGCCTCTAGACACTCAACTATAGAGCCTTCTCCTACCCCATGACACAAGACACACTTAGGCTCTTTCTCTCTACTTCTACTTCGCTTCTACCTTTCCATCTATTACTTCATTGTCTTATACACTTATAGCCTCGCTCTATTTATACAATCCCATGGTTAACGGACCATGGTAGGCTGACATTACATTACAAGACTAGGGCGGACAACCCTGTGACTCTATCATACATTTTGCGCTCCGCACCCGTAATTTATGGAGTCTTTACAACAAAACTTGGGCTTTGAGCCCCAAAACATGCTTTGGGGGGATTCCATTCCCAGCAGGCCCCCAACACAAACATCGTGACTTGCCCTCGAGTCACTCGGTCGGTGTGGCGATCTTGACGTAGAGTCCCTCCAACTATTCTCGAACAGTACTGAGATCCACAGTGCATTGAGCTACTGCTTGTTGAATCTATTGCATCTGCTTTTTCTGAGACCTCTGTGTCTGAATTGTTTCCATACATCTGTACCAGTATTTGTTGCATATTCTTATAGTCCTATTCCTTTGTCCGACTCCTCAGAGTGCGAAGACTATGCTTCGACTAGCTAATCAGATAACCAGCCCACTCGTGTAGGGCTTCAAGTGGCTGCCTTTCACTTTGCCTGGGAAGAATTCTCCATTTAGTTTGACTATCTGGATCATGCCTCCATCTATAACCTCCTTAACCACGTATGGTCCCAGCCAATGTATTCTTAATTTTCAAGGAAATGTTTCAAACTTACTGTCATACAACAACACCAAGTCATTTACCTTGAAGTTGCACAACTTGATATGGTGGTCGTGCCAAGCCTTTTCATGCTGCTTTTGGACCTGCTAATGAAAACTAGCCAAGAACCGATCCTCCTAAAGTTCTTCCAAATGGAGGAGCCTTTCCTCCAGATCTTCGCGGTCCATCATCCCCATGAGCGCTGCTATGCGTAGACTAGGTACGATATATTTCATTGGCATGACAGCTTCCACACCATAAACTAACTGAAAAGGTGTTTGTCCCATCAGTTTCTTGCACATTGTTCAATAGGCCCATAGCACTGCATGTACGTGCAGGTCCTAATCGCTTCGCTGCGTGTTGCACACTTTGGTTAGCGCAATCTCCAGTATTTTGTTGAATGCTTCTATAGTCCCATTGGATTATGGGTGATACGGTGTAATTTTGTGATGATACACCTGAAACTCTTCTATGAGTGCGCTGATGGTTTCGTTCAGGTAATTTGTTTCATGGTCACTTATTAAGATTTTCGAATAGCCAAATCCGATCAACACGTTTTCAAACAAAAACTTCACAGTTGTAGTGGCCATGGAGTGTTTGACCAGCTTTGCATCGGGTTTTAGGGTGATCTTCATCATCCCTAAGTCGACAATGATCCCTTTTAAGTCCATAATATTGGTCAGGAATAAGTCTTGTTACTCATGCAGTAAATCAGCAGCCTTATCCATCATGGCATCATCCCAATAGTCACCAAGCGTTGCATACTTTGGTTCAACCAAAGTCCCAATGTTTACCTGCTTCATTTTTAGCAGTGTGGTGATGTCAGGATCTTCAATCAATGGTCCTCACACCTCGCAACAGCCTTCAATTTATGGAATGTTAATTCTCCATGGATCCTCATCATCCTCCTTAATATGTACATTGTAACACTCCAATGCGTAGTTCAGCTAGGTTGCCCATTTCGACTGAAGCACTTCTATTGGTTCCTAGGGTATTTTGAAGATAGCTTCCTTTACTACTTGTAGCACATCATCAACAGTATCCCACCAATGATCTTCAAATGTGAAGGTTAATAGGAACCCTTCGTGCAAGATATCCCATTCGCTCATGCCATGGTGGAGCTCTGTCTTAGTATACCAATTCATGGGTATGAAATCCAGGGTCTGATAGAAAAAATGCACCCATTCAGGTTGCGGCTCTTCTCCATAGACCTTGGTCCATTTCGTGAAGTGTGAAGATGGATAATCTCATCTGTCATATTTGTCTGTTATCCGCATTTGAAGTTTTCCAAATTGTAGGTGCATCATCCTTCTACATCCTCGTCAGTCCTTAAAATTCCGCTGGTGCGTACCCCACCACCTTGCAGGCCTAACGTGCACTACCCATGTTAGAGCATTGAAACACTATTGTTCTGGCACTTCTCTCCCAAACTTGCTCAGGAAATCATCCACTGTTGTCAACCCATCATTCAAAGGTAGATCTCTTACCTTTGTGGTCACGTAGTGCAGTGATCTTACCATCATGTTGCAGTTGAGTGTGGTTACCTCGTGTAACTAGTTCTGCCATCGTTCTATTTCCTCATCTGAATCTGATGTGCAGGACCTTTCGTGCTCCCACGAAATCCTGCCATCCGCTATTGGATTCACCCAGTCCTGGTTCCGTGTGGTGATTTTTTAGATACAGTCTAGGTCGTCATCGCTCTCATCATTGTGCACTTGCTCTATGTAGCGTGATCCTTTCACAGGGTATAAAGGTACCACTACACGTGACTCTTTCTCAAAAATCATTTTGCACTTTAGATTTATCAATTCATTTATGTGAGTGGCCCAATCTATCCCCAGTAGCATGGGATAGGGATTGTTGTCATTGACAATCTCTATCACTTCAAAATCTGCAAGCGTGCTCACACCTTCATCATCTACCGTTATTCCCTACAATCTTCCCATCAGTAAGATCTTTTGCTGATTCACCATTCACAATTTAATAGGAGACCATTGCAACGCGAGGCTGCTCGTGATCTCCCATGTCTGCTTTGGTATGATGTTCACATTTGACCCTAGATCTAAAATCACTTAATCCATTTCATATTCCCCGATTTGTGTAGTCAATCTCATCTCCCTTCCTGTTCACATAGTGTGCTTCCTGAGCTTCCAAACCATGCATGGTTCTCCTGACCCAGTGCACCTAGTGATGAATTCTTGGAGTCTCTTCATAGCCTTGCTGTCATGCAGCAGCTTCATGCATGTCTCTAGAAAGGTAGTAAGCATTGATGGGTCCATCTCCGGTTCTAGTTTGTCTTTACTACCTGAAGTGGATGCCTTCGTGAAGCTCTTCTTAGCTTCCATGAATGTCTCCTTTGTACGCTCTGTATGCACAAGTACTAGCTCTTGCCGCAGCTGTCACTTGGTCAGCTGACACAAGTCTGCTAGGGGCTCAAGCCAAATTCTATGAGCTCTGAGAAGAAGTTGTTTAACTAATGGATGGAAGCTAACTCGAAGGAAGCTAATCTATTTTTAGAAAGAAACTAAAAAGCTGAAAGCAAATGCAAGCCCTAGCAAACCCTAATTTTACCAGCTAGCTCTACTGATGTAAGAAAGAGAATGAAAACTACTGGGAGAGATGCCATTGACTTTAAGAAGATGAAATGCATGTGTCTAAGCTATGTCTATAGCAAAATCTGAAAGAACCATCTTTTTGTATTTTAGAATAAGTTGTCAAAATTATCATGCATGCGATTTAACTGTTTTTGACTATGTAGAGGTGGATTGGCAAGAGGAAATGCTTCGAAGAGGTTGGGAAAGTTCAGAGAGGGCCTAAGGGGTCCCTAGCACCCTTCTTAAGAGTTTCACAGAGTTTGGCCTTCAAGAAACTACTTTCGTCAGCTTCTACAGGAATTCTACAGGGGTTCTACTGGATGTCTGGAATTTCTACAGGATGTCTATAATTTTCTACAGGATGTTCAGAAATGGGATTTTGGAGCATGGATGGAGGGAAAAAGGTGGATGAATGAGTATGGAGGTGAAATAGAGGTGTAGGGGAGTTCAAGAATTGGAGGATGGAGTTGAGGAGTGGCACAGATGGTTAGATTTGTTCAAGGAGGGATGAAACGATGTTGCATAAGAAGATGAGAATCATGTTAAAGTAAGTGAATTAGGCAAATGTAAGGTAAGGGTTCTAAGTGAAGGATGAAGCAGGTAGGTTGGATGGAGTATGGGTAGGTAAGTAAGGATAACAAGTACTCTGCAAGTGGTTTTTCAAACTGAACAAACAAACACTTATAAAACCTATGACCTAGTTACTTCACTCTATTCTGACCTAAGTAACAACAAAAGGAAATGAACAGAATTTTATTCGAAATCAAATGCGTGAAATAAATATACAACTAAGTAATCATAAAATGAAGCATTTAAACACTATTAGTATCAACATCTGCAAATGAGGATTCCAACACTAAGAATTGCATGACAAAGCAAAACAGCGTTTTCGTTGGCGACAATGTCACGTTTGTCCCAGCTCACGATCCCACTGAGGGAGAGGTGAGATTCAAGGTGCTTCATCGCCTTTTTCTAGAGATATTCCCTATTACTAATCTATCAACTAAATCTAAGCATGCAAAAGCCTATATGATCATTAACCATGACCTATGTAATCAGCAAGGTGTTAATCTACTAAACAAAAATTATTTTGCAAAGACATAAAAACAAATAACAATACATGAAGGAGGCCTTGGCTCTTAGGTTGGGCCCAACCCCAAGACCTACAAACTTCTATAAAAAACTCAGAGCTGATGCCAAATAGAACTACTTTTCATTATCCGAAAATAATCATCACAAGAAAGTTATACAACAGCAGCTACAAGAAAACGAGTTGAGAAAATGACAGCACTCTAGTGCAAAAATACAACAGTTCCCAAAAGTAAACTACGAAGGCTGAGGCCTTCTTATTTATACACTACGAGGGGCCAAGCAGTGCTCCTAAATTCAAGGGACTCGGCTGTTCCAGCTGCAGTAAATAGTCACTCTTCCCAAAACTGCTTGGCTGCCTTTAGGATTCGTTTTGGTGGCCTGTTGAGCTCGGAGTTAAGGGTGGAGGTTTTGAGGAAGGCCATTTAATGCCAGAGACAACCCCCCTACGAATCCTCACCTCAAGCTTGGCTGTCACCTGTCCCATGAATGCTTGGTTTTGCTCCAAAACTTGTCCAAAAAACCTGAAATAACCACGTATTATCCTCCCTAGTAGAGTGACCACCCTTATTCATTCAAACAACATAAACATACTAAAAAAACATGCATAATCTATGAAAAATGGAGGATTGAACAAGGAAAATTAGGAAAAATGAGCCTGATAAGTTACCCAATTCGGGGCTCATCATCACCCCCTACTAAATGGGTTTCTCATCCTCTGAGCAACTAGTCCAACTCATCGTCCTAGATAGCCTTGATCGCCTCCCTCACATCCTAGGCCTCTGAAGTCATATCTTCTTCACGGTCATGAAATCCTGCTTTGCTTTCCACTTCTTCCCACTACTTTTGTTGCTCCTATTCTCTGACTCCCTCTAACAACCCCAAAAACAATGGAGGACTAAATTTGAGGCCGATCCAGCTGGCCTGAAGATTCTGCAAGGACTGTTTATAGAGAGGCACTCTTGCTAACGCCTCCCTCATCCTTGTGGGGGTGTGGTATTCTCTAATATTTAGGCTGTGGGACAGTGAATTCCACCTTCAGGAGCAAGCATGAACACAGTTATCCCCTAGCAGTCTCTCCATGTCCTCAAAATGGGCTATGGCATGGGCTTGTCGTCCCATGTAATCCGGTAGGGCCTGAGGGTCATTGGCCAAGTGCTGGCGGGCGGATATCAATGCTAAACGATCCTTCGGTTCTGCTCTAATCAATAGTGGCTCATGTAGCTCTCTGTTCATAATGTTTTGGACCTCTGCTGCTCTCTTCTCTTCATGATTTAGCCAAGAGGCCATGGCCATAAGTTGTACGTCCCCATGGCCATAAGTTGTACCGTCTTTATTCATAATGTTTTGGACCTTTGTGTCCAACATTTTCATTCTTACTCTCCAGGTGGATGTCTTCGGGCTCCCCCATTCATAAGTGATGGATGCCTTGGAGGGAGACCTATCTTTTTGTGTAGCTGGGGTGTCTACAATTGTGATTGGTTCTCTTGACGTTGGCTGGGGTCTGCAGTCTTTATCCTCATGCTCCTTCTAGCCTTAAAATACATAGAAGGC
The DNA here is from genome assembly GCA_000404065.3 of Pinus taeda. Lineage (NCBI taxonomy): Eukaryota > Viridiplantae > Streptophyta > Pinopsida > Pinales > Pinaceae > Pinus > Pinus taeda. The sequence continues at coordinate 40,595 of APFE030817298.1, read as the reverse complement.
TCCCTTTTTCTCTTCCCTTTTTGCTCTGGGGTTGTGCTTAAGGCAGCCAGCACTACTGCTGCCTCCCTGGCCAAGATCCCGGGTGATTTATCCTTTTTCTTCTCTGCCTCCATACTTCCTGTAGAAAGTCTTGTGCTGACTGTTTTCTGGCTTCCTGTAGAAACGGTTTTCAATGTTTTGGCCTGCTTGGCTGGGGGTGCCTTCTCTTTCAATTTTGTTGTGGTTGCCTTGGGTGTGCCCTCACTTGCTTGGACTTTTTCAGTCCTCTCTGCCCTGATTTCCAATCGTTTCTCCCTTGGTGTTTGTGCCTTTATTCCATCCACAATTTTGGGCTGGACAGCTTGGCCTTTCTCTTGTGTCTCTTCTTGTTCTTTCTGTGGTGGTCTGTCCTGGGTTCCCTTACCCTTGGCTTTCTTTTCTGCTTCAAGGTGCTTCCCTTCTTCACTGTTGGATGAGGTGAGTTCCTCGGCTAGAATTCTTATATCATCATCTTTGGACATATTGTAGAAAATTTCCCAGGAGAGGGGGATAGTGTAGGTATGGAGGCCATCCTCTACTAGAAGCTTGATGAGCCCATGATGGGCTAGCTGATCTGGTGTCCCTTCCTTCAGTTTTGTGCCACATTCAATCAATGATTGCAAGAGAAAATAGGGGATGCTTAACTTCTGCTCTGGGGGTAGATCCAACCCATGTCTTAGTTCTTTTAGCAACTGGAAATGATAGCCATAAACAATACTGAACCGCCCCTCACAGGTGATTTATTTCATAATCTCGAGACTGGCTTCACTCCACAGAGGATGTAAACTGGCCCTCCTTACCCCATTCTTATCTTCTGCAAACTATTCCTCAAGTAGGAAAGAATTCTTTCTTGGCTTTTTGGCGTAGTCCTCTCTCCTCTTTGCTCCAAGGTATCCCCAATGGCAGGTCAATGACTCGACTAATGAATTCAAGGGTTAGTTTTAAGGTTAACCCTTTGAAATTCACAGTGGCTAGTGTCTTTGATTTAGGTTGCAGAGACAACAAGAATTCTTCCATTATTGCATGTCGTGTCCCTGAATTTTGTCACAAAATTCCATCAAGTTGGCACGGGTGAAGAGGTCCACTACTGCGGGGTGTTCACACAATTTTCTGGAATCTGCGGGTTCCTTCCTGATAAACCCTCCTAGCATGGTGAGAGTACTCTGTTTTGGCTTGTGCGCTGATCAGAAAGGGGTATTCTGTTTATGGTTTCCTCCCCTGAACTTTGAAGACAGTATCCCTCAGGTGTTTATATTTCACTTTGCACCAATTCCCTGGTTATAATGTCGTTGGCCCAAAACTCGATTGTTAAAAGGGAATTAGACTCCCGCAGATAGAGTGCAGAGCTTAATTTTTGTCCCCAACATGCATTCAACCACATAAAAGTCACATTCTTCATGCACAGGTTAGCCCTCACAGCGATTTATCGTTTCTATAGGAGGAATTTCTTAACAGGAATCGTGGAGGAGAATTTGATGCAGAACCAACTGAAAAATTCCATGTATCACACAGGAAAACTATTGTTCTTGACCCATAGGTAGACTTTCTTTTAATTCTCCTACTCCAAAGAGTTTAATTCACCACCTTTCGAAATATCATGCATGGGAATGGTGTTTTCGAGCCTACCTCTCTTCGAAACTCCAATTTCGACGCAGGCAATCCAGGTTTTTCTGCTCTGGGAGGCTCTTCCGTGTTTCCTGTAGAGCTCCTTCCTATAGAGAGCTTTACCAGTACTGGAGGACGTCACGGTGCTTCTGAACAAGCCTGGAACATAGGAGGATTTTGAAACGTGTTGAGAAGCTCAGGCTAACAAACTACAGAGGAGGAGGATGCGTACTTTGCTCAAAACGGTGGCAAGTGTAAATGACAGTGGTTCATCGTGAGTTCTTGGCCGAGAAATTTCAAATTACGATGCAATTCCTAGCAAGGGGGTGAGGTGTCCAGGCCAATCCGTTAGCCAACGTCAAGACCATTATTCTCCTGCATGTCTCTGGCCGCCATTACTTCTCCTCTGCCATTAACCGCCGCCACCATTGTTAGTCCACCGATTTCCCGACTGGACACTTCCCACATGTCGGCTGCACATCTCTTTGGCGTAACTGAGCTCATTCGGATCCCATGAGGCTATTCGACTGACTATGGGTGGCCATTTGACTGGCCACCGAATTCGTTCAATCCGCACCCTTTCACAGACATGCAGTTTTCAGATTATAGTCTCTGCAATTTGACGAATAAGGTTAGACACTTACCTGTGTGGCTATGGACGTGTTCTTCAGGCTTTAGGACGTGGAATGATGGCTTTGCTCACTGCTGCTTCGTGCACAGGCACTGGAACTTATTCTTTCATTGGCTGATGTTGTATGCACGGCTTCGGGACCCAATCCTCTGGCCGTAAATGCTGCATGCACAGGCTCCGTCTGATTTCAACTGTTGAGGAGGTGTTCACCTTCGATCGGAGCTTGTTACATGTTCCCCGTGTAAATTTCAGCTGCTATTGACTCCATAGTATGTACTCCAGACGGATCAACTACTACAAGATTCCTGTAGGACATTCTGTAGCTGCTTCTCCTCCTGGAATGCAGGCTCAACAAGCAGGGCTACATTCACTGATGAAGAGTCTAGGTGAAGCTTGAACGGGTAGAGTGTGCGAGCCTTTGTTTCTTGATTTTTTTACTTGAAATTTTCCTCTTTTTCTTTGTTGTCAACCTGAGGAAAACAGGGTTTCTGAAATGACTGTGCAGGAACAGATGACCAGGTGGGTGATAGAGGTGTCAAGAGATGGAATAGGATGCCACATGGTGTTGGATTGGATAGAGGTGTGGCCTCAGGTCTAACAAACTGATCCCAACCATTAGATTCCCTCTCAAACTTGAATTTGACTCGTCCGAAAGTTCTACAGGATGTTTCCTGTAGAAATTCAGGACTTCCTATAGAAAAGCCTGTAGCTTCCTGTAGAAAAGCCTGTAGCTTCCTGTAGAAAGCCAGAACTTCCTGTAGAAGGCCCAATCTTAGCCGGAATGTGACCAAATCCTAGGAGAGGTGAGTGTCCATGGAGGGGGTGTCTGAAGGGGTGTCCTTGAGCCTGGTACGAACCCATGTCCTCATTTTGCGCGCCCTCTTTTCTTGCAATGTAAGATGTCCTACAACCTGCAATTACTTCACAGAGAATAGTTTTGTTTTGTTTTGTTTTTTTTTCTTCCTTTTTTTGTTTTTTTTGTTTTGTTTTTTTTTTTTAATGATACAACGAGGGCGCCTCAAAGAAGTTTTCACCCTCACTGTCTGCCCTGGGCGCCCCCAAAGAGGTTTTCACCCAAGGATCTTTTTATTCCACATTTTTTTATTTCTCTAGGGACAACTGGGGCGCCTCCATGAGGTTTTCACCCTCACTGTCTGCCCTGGGCGCCTCAGAAAGGTTTTCACCCAAGGTTCTTTCTTATTTCTATTTTTTTTTTTGATGATCAAAGTGTGGGTGGAATAGGGGCAGAGCCCTGCTCCACTACCAACACTGATTTTTCCAAAGTTTCAATGAACTCCTGCCTCGAAAGAGGTTTCCTGTAGATCTTCAACTGATGCCCATTGACAAGCATGGGGATGGCTTCTTCATCAATGGTTCGGATAAGGATTGAACCATTTTCATTACACTTCTCCACTGCATATGGTCCTAGCCATCTTGTCCTCAGCTTTCCTTTGAAATCCTTGTATCTTGAGTCATATAGCAGTGCCCAATCTCTCAGCTGGAATTGCTTTTCATTAAGGTGTCAGTCGTGCCATATTGGTGAGCCCCAGTATTGTAGCAATAATGCTACAACTCCTGGGGCTTCCTGTCTCTTAATTTTATCAACCCGGTAGTTCGTACAAACTTGGAAGCGGCGGTGCTATATGCCCAAGTACTAGCTCTTGTCGCAGCTGTCACTTGGTCAGCTAGCACAAGTCCGCTAGGGCTTAAGCCAACTTCTATGGGCTTACAGAAGAAGC
>APFE030817298.1:0-10834 GCA_000404065.3 Pinus taeda | reverse complement strand
CATGTTAGGGTGTGACCCTAACCCATTTATTAATGTAATAGGCCCAAAGGTCCCTGTAAGATTCATGATTCATTAGTTTCCTAAATAAATATCATAAGTAGTTAACCACATTAGTGATGATAATAAGTCATTGACCCGCATTATAAAAAACAAACCAAAATTAGATAGTTTAGTTAAGGATGATGAATAAACGGGTCATATATAATAAACAAAGTGGTCAACTCACATTATGCAAGTGACCATGAGTAGTTATGGTTTTGGATCTCATGAAACTATATAGTCAAAGATAACAAGGGAAGTCTTGTCAATTATTTTGTATTTAAGTTCTGCTTTTCTAGAAGTTTCCCCCTTGAAGAGACAAGTGAATGTTATATTCTTCTACTCATAATAAATATCTTCATCTTATCTCATTTATGGCATTATTTATCTGGTATTTTCTTGCATTTTGATGTTATCTACCGGTCAAGAGCATTATAAAAGATTGGGGGAGGGTGTGGTTGTCCCACCTCATGCAACCATACATGTTAACTTGTATTCATTCCCTTCATAATAATATGGAAACTTGTTCTCTATCAACGACCTCCTAGTTGGGTTACCTCGACTCCATATTCTTCTATTGTGCCTATGACATTCCCCCATCGCTGGTGGGATATTTCCCCCGCAACACATGCTTTGTGGATGTTAATTCTAACTGTCATGGCCCCACAATATGTAGTTATTTTGGTGATTCGACTTTAGTTTAGGGGAAAGGTCTATCCTATGGCCATGGTTATGAGAGCTTCATATTACATGGTGGTCCTTCCTTTCAGGACGTTGGCCCTCAATGCATGCATCTAGTGCCAAATATCCATGAGAGGAGTAGGAAATGGTGGATGAGGAGGTAACCCATATAATGTTGGTGGTTACTACGATGGAAACTCAAGTAGGGGAGGGTAATGACTAACAAAGGCGATTTCTCAACATAAAGCATTTGCAAGCTCCGTAGAATGACCATTACTCGATAATTTTTTCTAAGTCCAACCTATACAAACCTTCAACACTTTTAGTTTGACAGCTTTTATATAGTGGATGTTGGTTCATAATCTTTATAGTCCCTTGGTTGTGTGCACTGGTGTTGGCATTTTTTGTTTCTTGTGGCTGTCGAATTGTACTTAGAGTCTCTCCATCTTTGTTAATTTTTTGTTTCATCTCACTTGAATCCACTCTAGACCTACTTGGAAGCTAAGTATTCACTAGGAAACCTTGTTAATTCATATTTTGTAATATTGTATTATTGGTTTCTTTGTTTTCTAGTGGTCATCATCACTCTGGGTTGTTGTGAACTAGCACACCATGCCTTTCCATAGGATGCATTATTGTTTGGGGTCTGGTGGCAAAGGCCCTCAAGGTCGACTACAACCTCAATCCCAAGCACAAAATGTTGTATCTATTTTCCATTCCACAACCCCTCTGAAAATCCAAGAGGAAGTATATCAACTAGAAGCCTTGACCACTAAACACCTCCAAGCTTACTCTGATTTGGAAATCCAGGAAGAAGTAGCCAATTGGGTTCCAGATCCTAGGGATACCAGGGGAAGAAAGAGCCAATATCTTAACTCTCATATCCTCCACTGGAAAATGAAGACACTTCTGGGTAGGGTCTTGAAGGAATATCATGAGGACTACAAAAACATCATCCTTTTTTTTAATAAAATTTAGCAGGTTCAATGCCACCATTTCTCTTGTTGTGTCGGTCTCGATGCTCAGCTAGCTCACATAGAAGGCCATCTACAATGTGGTTTGAAACCTCCAACCATAGTAGGTACAAATGCCCAAGATTAGACCTCACTCATTTCATAAAATACTTGATTTCTTTACAGCCTTTTGGCTTATGTTTTTTTCCTTTTAGTAGTTAAGCTTATTTCAATATATAAATTTAGTAGTAAAATAGCATTTGAAAATAAAAGATAAATTATTGTAAAATAGTGTTAAGAAAGGTGGTCTATCTTGTCTACTATTTTGATATTGATAGTGAGAATTTATAGGACTTTATGGAAGAAGCAAGTTGTGTAGGCCTGACACTAGCATGATTAATTCTCATCCTTATTCTGTATAGAAGTAATAATGGTTTTTATAGTTATTTGTGTATTAGTGTTAGAATGTTTATAAATAAAATAAAATAAAGGTAATAGTGATTAAAATAAAATTAATCAAAAGCTAGTTGATATTATATTATTAAATAAAGAATTAATAAAACAATATAAATTTTTCAAATTTTGGTTTTGGAAAAAATGAAGTTTTACCTAGTTATCTCAATGATTTTGCATGAATGTGTAGTTTGAGACCATAATACATCTATAAAAAATAGAAGAAAATGAATTAAATTTAAAAGTGATTTATAATAAATGGACCTGATTTAAAATAATTTATATTGATTTTTAAAATCAAAGAGATCACTTTTTAAATATATATATAAAATAATTTAAGTTAGAATTTTTACATTGATAATAATGTTATGCTTAGATAAATAATGTATAAATACAAATAATTAAAATGAAAAATAAGAAATTTCATAACATTTATTACGCCGTAAGGCGTTCCCCTCTGAGATCAACACCCCCAGCTGCTACCGTGTGCGATTGTGGACCATCGATTATCTATGTTAGACGATAGAAACATCTTCCACCGTCAGATTAAGTGCAGGAAAGAAGATACTCGACTCTTCTACGCCTCTTTCTCAACGGCCCCATGTTCCTCGCAGTTTCTCCCACCAACACTAATAATAGGTATTCAGAACGAACGGGTTGGAACGACTACACGTCTCCCTTTACGAAAGGACCATCTTACCCTTACTTCCATTTAAATATGGCGACACACCTCTTCTTCTTCATTGTATTTTACAGTATTGGCTCATTTTCCAAATGCGATCGCTGTGCTTTTTTCCGTTTGATTTCCTTCAGGGGATCAGTTTTCTCTATCTTTTTCATCTTTCTGAGATCACAATTTGTTGTTGTACAAAGACAATTTCTTTTCAAATTATGTTCTTTGAGCCTAGCTTTCTAGACAGTAATAAAAGTGTTGATAACCTTTCTAAGAGAACAGTGGAATCACAAGCCCAGGGTCTAATGGTCATGTAAAGTGTGAATGGGGAGAGTCACCGATTTCCTCTCAGGCAGATCTTTTAATGAGGCGTGGGATGCGATTGTGGACCATCGATTATCTATGTTAGACGATAGAAACATCTTCCACCGTCAGATTAAGTGCAGGAAAGAAGATACTCGACTCTTCTACGCCTCTTTCTCAATGGCCCCACGTTCCTCGCAGTTTCTCCCACCAACACTAATAATAGGTATTTAGAACGAACGGGTTGGAACAACTACACGTCTCCCTTTACGAAAGGACCATATTACCCTTACTTCCATTTAAATATGGCGACACGCCTCTTCTTCTTCATTGCATTTTACAGTATTGGCTCATTTTCCAAACGTGATTGCTGTGCTTTTTTCCGTTTGATTTCCTTCAGAGGATCAGTTTTCTCTATCTTTTTCGTCTTTCTGAGATCACAATTTGTTGTTGTACAAAGACAATTTCTTTTCAAATTATTTCCTTTGAGCCTAGCTTTCTAGACAGTAATAAAAGTGTTGATAACCTTTCTAAGAGAATAGTGGAATCACAAGCCCAGGGTCTAATGGTCATGTAAAGTGTGAATGGGGAGAGTCACCGATTTCCTCTCAGGCAGATCTTCTAATGAGGCGTGGGATGCTTCACAAACTTATCCCGATGGGTAAATGCCAATCTGTGCAATATAGGTTTTATCTTTCCTTTTCTTGGCTGATCCCGTCTTTTAAATCTCATTAACACCCGACCATTAGTTCAGTGTAATTTTGCTTACAGAATATAATCCTACTTTGTTTCTGTGTGTCTCACTCATAGTTATTTGACCGATTACGAGGGCAGCGTGCGTATTGTTATTATGCCATGGTAATATGGTTATCGATATATTAAATCTGTCAATTTGGTTATTTTGGTCGGTTTAGAATATGTTCTAAAACTGATTTTGTTTGATTAAGAGTTAATTTTTTTGTTTGATTAGCCGTTAATTTTTTAGAGGTACTTACCCAGACTCAGGAAAATAAGGCAGAGTAAAAATGTGGCCCCTTACAGAACACCAATAAGTTATTACAACGTTATTCTTGAAATAGTGCTGAATCAACCAGCATTGGTAACAATGCAGCGAGACTAATAGGTTTTCCCATTATATGGCTATTTTTGGAGAAGTATATATTTCGAGAAGCCCGGTTCAATCAAACTAACTGTTTTGTGGCTGAATTTACCATGACGTTTAAACTCCTCTGCGTGACACTTTTATCCGAGGTTTGAAAGAAAATTATTGACAAGGTGCAAAATCAAAGGAAGAGGAATAGCTGCTGTCATACCATGGTCCCAAAGAGATGCAACGCTTGCTGCCATTGATATGTCCCAAAGAGTTCCCAATAACTCTTGCATTCCTCTTTAATTTTCGTAAGTGTCCTCTCTTTATTTTTGAAGTATTTTAACCCGAAAATGTACATTACAGTTAGGAATTCTTTATGCTATTACTATTACGTTGTTCAATATCATTACTTTTGATTTATGCTTGGTGTTTTTGCAATCTGTAGCAGCATTTACAAATCGATCTTTCTTGCTCAGTTTGCTGCTGGTTGTAACAAATTTTGACTACAGTCAAATATCGCAACACTGATTAAATCCACTGTAGTTTCGGGTTTTGTGTTAAGAAACACTTTGGATCAGTATACTACTTTCAAATTTCATTCCATGTTAGAAGTTAAATTTATCAAACTGGATAATATACACTTAATTGTATTTCAGTTAACTAGACTATCTGCATTTGCATGAGATAGTTAACTGATAGTTGCTTGAAGTTAACTATGACTAAGTGTTAGTTTTCTCTATACATGATGTTAAATAAGATTAGGTGTCAGTTTTTCACTATTAGTTTAGTCACGTAGAATATATTCATTGAAGTGTATTTTTTCATAATTTTTCCCAATGTGAATCAATAGAACTCAATAAAATTCATAATTATTTTCTTTATCAATTTTTTATATTTTTAGATCATTGTTTTCTACCTAAATACTACGGGTGTAGATTCAGCTACAATTTCACAGTTAGAATATAAACTGTAGCTTGCAATATGTGTGCATGCTACACCATAATCAATTTATCGTTATAGCTACCCAAAGGCATTAACAGACTTTCATTTACTCAATGTTAACTTTGTAGCAGACATTTATTGGGGGAAGACCTTTCGACATTGAGCGTGAAAGACCTCCATCATTTAGAGCTCTTATTTTGTTCACTTTTTCAAAAGCCTCCCCCAGGCTATAGATATCAAAAGGCTCGACTTCGTAGTGCTTAATATCTGGTGTTCCATGTCAAATATTTTTCCTTGTGGCTTTTTTATCTCTTTTCCCACTTGAAGCGCCATCTTTATCATTGGGAACCTTGGCAACAGTAACAGAGTAACAAAATGCTCACTCAAACAGGTCTTACAGGTTTTACAATGTTGTCATTGGTCCACATGAACCCGTAGCTATAGGTTTCAAATCTTTTGTAGAATTTGCAAGAAAGACCTTATTTCCTGAGCATAATTTGGATTTAGCTCCATCCAAAAGGTTCCATGTATTGGCGTTTACATGGCTGCATATATTGGTTTTATTTACGGAAATTTAGTTTCTATTAAATTAGCCTGAGTAATGATATGAACAACTCTTTGATTGTCATACCGAGCGACCCAGGTTAGAAAAAGGAAAACCCATTTTCAAAGTGCATACATCAAAGTTCCATCTAATTTGTTCATTTATCAGTTGTATTCTCTTTTTAAGACAATGCCCTCTGAAATAATGTCTTCTAAAAATATATTTTATTAAATATACATTTCATTCAAAAGTGAAGTTTCCACCTCCAAAACCAAGACAATCAACATTTTGGAGAAAGGCAAAGTAAATTAGAAAACTAAACAGCCCATTAAGTACACCTGTTTTACTTAGGACTCTTTTTCTCAAGTTTATCATTGGATCAATCAGTTTTCCACTTACATAGAAGCTTAACAAAATATTACTTAAAATATGCATGCTTTGATGAAGATATTGTGAAAACATTTCTGTTTCGATTTCCACTTACATAGAAGCTTAACAATATATTACTTAAAATATGCTTTGATGAAAATACTGTGAAAGTATTTTAGTTTCAATTATAACAATAACAATATGTCATTATAGAAAGACACCTCAAATAAATTTGCACAGCAAAATTGTTCTCTACGGGGTTTGACATTGTATGACTGGGTATAGCAGATGCCTATACAAAATCAGAATATCTTAAAACACCTATGTACAACAGATAAAAGATTTCTGTGTAAGTTAAGTACCTTATTGTGAAGTAAAACTGCGCTCAGTAATCTAATCTAGGCTTGACACGAAGATTCAATCCATCTTCAGTCATATGGAGAGTCAGTGAGGGGCAATATTTCATTTCCTTACCTTCAACAGCTTCAAATTTGAAGAAACGTACAAGCACAACAACAAAAATCTTCATTTGCATGTACGCAAAGTCCCTCCCAAAACAAATGCTAGGCCCAGCCTGTAAGTCAAGAAAGAGACCTTATCTATTTCAAAAATTATCATAGGTACTTTTTCAAAAGATTAAGCATCAGGGTTAGGGCACTTACCTAAAATGCAGCGAATTTGAATGGTGACAGGGACTTAGAAACTCCATTCTCATTCCATATCTCAGGCCTAAACTCCTTTGCATCACTGCCCCAAAGGTATGTCATTCTTCCCATTGAGTAAGGGAAAAACCAATACTAATGACTGTCAAAAGATATTCATCCATATGCATTCTTAAAATCTCAAATCTGTTTTACAATTTTTACAGAGAAGATATGTACCAATTTCTTAGTTTACCCAAACCAGGTCATGAAAAATACCATATTACCATCTCCCAAAAGATTTTATACCCAAAGTTCCTGCTACTGCGCTGCCTCATAGAATGCACACTGTCTCCAAAGCATAAGAGTCTTGGTTCTCTTTGACAATGAAATGTATCCAAATATTTAATGAAAGACTTCTATACCCAAACTAATAACAATAGCAGATTTTATACCCAAAGTTCCTGCTACTGCGCTGCCTCATAGAATGCACACTGTCTCCAAAGTATAAGAGTCTTGGTTCTCTTTGACAATGAAATGTATCCAAATATTTAATGAAAGACTTCCATACCCAAACTAATAACAATAGCTTCCATTTTCACAGCCTCAGAAAGACAGCAGAGAGGTTGTTTTAATGCCTAGTGAATGTGGTATTTCCCTCAACAGGCTTCCACAATATCAAACATTGCTAAATTAGTAAACATAAAGAATGGAAAAATCACTGAAATAGTAAAAAAATTTTCTGGCACTTCACTCATCATCATCCCTCATCGGGGATGAAAAGAAAGCATAAATGATTTATTGAGATTGAGAAATAGTGATTGATACCATTGACAAATTTTATTTCTGCAGTGTTGCAATCTCTCTGGTACTGTTTTATTTATGCACTGTTGCAATCTCGCAATCTCTCTGGTACTGCTTTATTTATGCACTGTTGCAATCTCTCTGGTACTGTTTTATTTATGCACTGTTGCAATCCATCTCGTACAGTTTCATTTCTTTCACGTTAAGATTTAGTTGTTAACTCTCTTGTACAATTTCATTTATTTATTTTTAAGATTTTGTATTGGTACAGTTTCATTTTTGTTTTGTTAGGCTCAGATTTTGTTTCACTGGAAACATTTTGTCTCATGTTAATAGTTTGGGAACAGATTTTGTTTTATGTCAGTATTTTGGAATATTAAAATGAATAAATATATTATAATTGACTCAATATAATATATCATGCTTTCTTTCTCCTGAAAAAAAATATATTATCATAAAAATTTTATATTTAGTTTTTAATTTAAGGATTTAATATATAATTCATAACTTGAATTCCTTGCATTTTCATGAGGGATTTCTCCTTACACAGATATTTGGGATTCTCCTGATTCAGAGAATTCAGCCGCTACTTCTGAGATGACAATTTTATCAAAGAGAATGCTTTCGGTGTTCACAAAAAGCATTTCATTTCTTTTTCGACAGATGTTTTTAGCTGGAAAAATTTAAATCATTTAGGGAAAGCTAGTAACAGATCCTTCAGTGTGGAATATCGATGCAGAGTAGGCCACCGAAGGGTAAGGTTTTTGATTTTATATTTGAAGGGATGTTAAAAATAGTAAACGAAATATGACTTTGGGTTGATTCGAATGGTTATTTGTGATGAGTCATATTATGATTTACATCTTCAAGAAATACTTCGTATCTTTTTCAAGAAATACTCTGTATCCTTTTTCCAATTATTTTGGCTGTGGCATCACATGGGCCGTGTTGTGGTTAGTCATTGTGTTTCAGTGGTTGTTCTTTCTAATCTCGATGTGATTAATTGGTTGAAAAGGGAAAGACCAGCTGTGGGCAGCTTTTTAGCTATTCACAAGTTCATCTGATCTTAGTACTTTTATATCAATACAAATATGAGGTCTCCGTTTGCTTTTAAAAATAAGAAATTGTTATGGTGCAACCAATGACTATATGGTATCGTTTGTTGCTTGCAGTCCTGCCTACTGTGCTAGACATCACGAACACTCCAGACGATTCTCAAGTTATTTTAAAGGTACGCTATCTCATAAAAAATATTGTCGAGTGCTTATGACAATAGGTGGTAACATAAGTCCTGTAATAGATGTTCGATCCAGCTTTAAGAATTATGATGAATACAATCCAATCTTGCAGCACCCAGACCTATGGATAGTTATGTTTGGTTCGGTAGTATATTTTAATATATGTTTTTTTTATGGAAACAGGGAATTTCCATAGACAGTATTCTTAATTTATGTCGACTATTAGCTATGAATGTGGGGACATGCCATCTGACCAACTATTCTTTATCCCATGAGGTAAGAAAATCAGTAGTTCAGAAGCTCATTAAATAATGGGGTTGTTTGACACGCTGGTGGATTGCAATTGACTCGTTCTGTTCAAGATATCAAATTCTAAAATATTCCCAGAATTTATTATCAAATTAATTTCGATTCCATAACCCTAACATGTAATTGTGTTTTTTCATATAAATTCCCATCAAATTACTTCAATCCTATGAACTTAAATATGTGTTTTCATATTATGGTGATTGGAAATTGCAGGAAGAAGAAGATTGCTGTGAGGAAGTAGCAACGGAGGAGGTCGGAGGGTGGAAAGAAAGCTCCTACTGAACATTCCTTTCAATTGCTATGTTCAGTAGGTCACATAACATAGAAAACCTTCAAAGAAATCGAATGTACTGTCGCATCAAACACATAAATTCTGAAATAGTGTATCCACATCGTCCCTGGACTATGACTCTTTTTGTGTGGTTTGACGTTTATTTTTTCTACCAATCATTGAAACTCTTAATGGAAATGTTGTGATTTCTCTTGTGATTTCTCTAGACACTATACAGAATGGATTTCCGCAATTTATGCCTTACGGCATTTTCTTTGCAACATCTGGTGCAAATGCTAGTTTAAACATTTATAAAATTATTCAAAATTAAAATACCTTGAAGTGAAGATGTACTAAATTGTGGAGAGAATGTTCTACACAATTTTAATAATATTGAAAGATTATCATAATTAAACTTATAAATTGAATTATGATAATTAAAATTATAAATTTGATGTAAACAATATGTAAAATGAAAATAACAAAAAATTGTATTACTATTAAAAAACATATATATACCCAAAATTAAAAGATCAAAATTACTTGGCTATTATTATTTGTTTAAAAAAGAGAAGAAAAGAATTAATTTAATAAGAACAAATTTCCATGAGCCTTATTCAATATACCTACAACACCCTATATAAATATGTGAATATGAATGCAAAGATAAAACTGACTATTATTATTAGTTTAAAAAATAAAAGAAAATAATTAATTTAATAAGAACAAATTTCCATGAGTCTTATTCAATATTACCTACAACACCTTATATAAATATGTGAAGATGAATACAAAGATAAAACTGAATTTCTCTTGAAGTGATTGGTCTCAATTAAAATTATATTAACTTGCATTTTTTTGCAATAAAATCTAACTCATAACACATAATTTATTAGGACATATAAATCAAATGAAATTAAAAACATTCATTTTCAATTACATTATGAAAATTGTCAGGCGGAAAGAGTCAATTTTGCAGACAAAACCAACCTCCCTAGAAGCCTAAGGCTTTCTAGTGAAAAACAAGACAATTAAGAAAAATCCTTCTCTAAATATGCATTTACCATATAAGAAATCAAGTGTTGATATCCTACCTGTAGTCCAATGCTGTTGTAGTAGTCCAGCCTCGTCGATCTGGATGAGATCCTCCTTCTCTCCAAAACCTACATTCACTAACAATCAAACGATTAAATAACACCTGAATATCTCATAAAATAAATCATATTTAACATACAGACCAAGGAGTATATGAAACAACTCATAAATAACAAATTGTTGAGAAGAATGGACTTATTTGTATTAATAGGAAACAAAAGAAATGATTACAACCTAAGCCTTGGTGTTGTGCAGGTCCTTCCCAGGGTCTAGCGAGAGTTCTCCTTTACTTTGATAAGCTCACCCACTTCCAAATGAAACAAGAAAGGATGGGAATCTCTCCTCACAAGATTCTACAAGGAAGCCTAATTCCAGCAGTATCTACCCTTAGGAATATTCAGCTTTCAACCTCCCTCCCTTCTAGCCCAA